>JAOEHX010061197.1:0-15211 GCA_025448015.1 Bolborhynchus lineola
CACATTCCCAGCCAGCCCTTCTTTGTTTCTTAGTACAAGCTGCAACAGCACACCTCTGCTTTTTGGCTCCTCAGCCACCTGTGTCAAAAAGGCATTATCCAGCTTTGCAGGAACCTCCTGCACTGTGTGTGCCTAGCTACATTGTCTTTCCAGCAGGTATCAGGGTCGTCCAAGTCTCCTATGAGAACTAGGACCTGTGATAATGAGGCTACTTCCAGCTGACTGTAGAAAGCCTCATTGACTTCCTCCTGATCAGGCGGCCTGTAGTAAACACCCACAACAGTGTCACCCATGTTAGCATGTCCCTTAATTCTTACCCATAAGCTCTCAACTTGTTCTTCATCCTCCCCTAGGCAGAGCTCAATATATTCCAGTTGCTCTCTCATGTAAACAGCAGCTCCACTAGCTCACCTTACTGGTCTGACTTTCCTAAAAGGTATGTAGCCATCCATGAGAGCATTCTGGTCAGGTGAGCTATTCCACCACGTCTCTGTAACTGCAATGAGACCATGGCCCTGCAACCACACACACACATCTCTAATTCTTCCAATTTGTTCCCCATAGTGTATATGTTGTTGTACAGACATTCAGAGAGGTAATCAAGGATGCAGATTTCCCAAGAGGGGTACAAGAGGTTACACCATATCCATACACACTTGTGAGGTGGTTGCTCTTCTGGTTCTCTTCTTGGTGGGCAGCTAAGGAGTATTTGTCACTTCTCTGGTTAGTCACTTACTCTCCAGTTAGATGCGATGGTGCAAGCACTGCCACTTTGAACCCTGCCCCCAAGGCGTTCAGTTTAGAGCTCACTTCAATCGTAACTATTTTGAATGGAAAGAATGCAAAACTATGGGTTTAATCGTAAATTTTTCAAGATATTTAAAAACACAGGCTTAGGCTATTCTGTTTCTAATACAATTCAAAGACACATAAGGATGAAAGGAAAATGGAAAAAAAAATGAGAGGTGAAAAAGTGGCTTAAGACTCAGAGGGGCTTCATCACATACTTCAACTTGCTTTAAAAATTGTATACTAGTCTTGTGATATCCTGGTCTTACTTTCAGCTGTTATAGTTACATGGCTTACCCAGTCCAACGCTGCTGTTTTCCAGTAAGTAACTAAGATGCTCAAACATGGCCTTTTGATTTTGTCGACTGATACGACAGAAGTAACACAGGAATCGACAACAGCTTGCCACCATCTTCGGGAAAATGATCTGCTGAAGAAGAAAGTTGTCAAAGCAATGAAATATGTTAATTACCAATCTGTTCCAATTCTTCTTCCTGCATGCCTAACAAGGAAATTATAGTGAAGTTACCAAGGTGATAAGCAGCGAACAGTTGCTTTGCTTCTAACTGAAGAAAAAGGGCCTGTGTTTCCTTTTAAGTTTTGTATCTGTTAGGTCATTAGGTTACACAAACACTGAAAAATCATTTTGCAGAGGACTATAGGGGACATATAAGGGGAAAAATGGAGAAGTAATTCTTATAAAGCAACCTACAGACCAGAAAATGCAGTTATACAGAATCTCTGTCTTAGCAGCATTATGATAACAATCTCAATCTCCAATATTAGGTCATAACAGCATAAAGAGGATTCAAGAGCCTTAGCTTATCCTCCCATTTTGTAATGAGAATACACATGTAAAACTTTTCTACCAGACTCCTATGTTGTGTAATTCATAAGCCTGATAAACCAAACCAAAACATTAAATTGCAACTATCCAATGCAACAAAAAAAACACAAAAAATAACCACACAAAAGAACCACCTTAACCCAACAGTTTACTTTCTGCATATTAAATGCTAGGATTTCTCCTCTGAAAATAAAATCATTTCATCTGTAGCATTCATGAAAGAATGTTTCATGAGTTGAAATTATCCATGGCATCTGAGATGAAAAGATATGCCACTCTTACATATTACTGAAAGGAGATGAAAGAACGAGATCAAAAATCATGGGACAGATTTTCAGTGCTTGTTTGAAGGTTTTTCTGCCTGATTTATTTAATTTACCATTATATAGGACATTTTAAAAAGTGTCAAGATCAGTTGCAGGTCTATGTCCTAATGAAATACATAAAACCAATGAGAAAATGCATTACCATCAAGGAGAATTCTTTTTTGAATAATCTGACTATGACCCTTCAGGCACAAGCAGAAACATATTCTATATAATATATACATATTCTACAATATGCAATGTGATACCCAAGCATTTTAATCAAAATATCATGGTTGGGTGTTTTTTTTCTTCTTCCTATGACATCCTGCCTCCTTCACTTCATATCTATCAAATTGCCTATAACTTTATTATAACAAAGTCTAGTAAATGTTGACTTCATTATCACGCAACTCTAACTCATTCTAAGAAGTGCAACCTTTTTACTTAAAACAATCTTTACAAAAAAATAACTACCTAATTAAAAGCAATATGGTATTATCTTTTAAATCCATCAGGTGCACTGCTAAATTCCAGAGACTTGATTAACTGCTGTTTTACTTTGGGACAGTTTTCTTGCTAATATATGCAGCTCCTTTGTCTATTTCAGCCATGAGGGAGCTACTAGGTACAAGCAGCATTAAATATTATTTCTGTTCTTAAATATAGGGTAGATGAAAATTACTGAAAAAAATCCATTCATTCATGAAAATATTTAACAGTTTGACACCCCCTCCCAATTTACCATGATTTTGACAGAATGTATGAAATAATTTGTTTAGAAAATTATAGTAACAGCAACTCTTTTAAAAATTGTCATTTTAGAAATTCATCAGGAATACATAATTCTAAAAACTTTCAACCAGTAAGAAACATTTTTTAAGTAAAATGATTGAATTCTGACAGCCAAAAAGGGTGTTGCTCAGGATTCTCTGAAAATGAATGAACAACCAGTACCAGAAATCTAAAAGACATTAAGATTCCAGAATTACAAGACCTAAAGTCAGTCTTTAAAATAACTATTTTAGGCTTGAAGATGCATACCAAACCATAACTATTATGGAAATGCTGAAAACTCGTCCAGTTATTTTCTGAGATATGCATTTTACCATTAAGTGCCTTTCCAGGATTTTGTTAGCAAAATACCAAATAGCAAAAAAAAGTAGTGGGATACCTCCAGCCACATCATATTCCACTGATCTTCTCACCTGTTTCTGAAACATTTACTAATAGCGCAGCTGGAAAGAAGCCAAATATGTTTTCTTCAGTTTGAACAGTCAAATTTTTACCTTCCCACCATTCTTCAGAGAAGCATGAGCTGTAACACCCTTACCACATCTCTCAATACCGTCTCATAATAAAATCACTTAATCCAAGAAGCTGGTGATCCAGCTTAAACCATCTGGCCACAACCTAGGAAAATAACCAATCCCTAAATCAGAGACTACATTGCAAGTTGCTCATTCCATGTCTTGAAACTGCAACACTGGACAGAAAGAAATGTCAATCAAACTGGAAAGGGAAAACAAAAGGAAATATAGTTACAATCTAGCTGTGAGGACCTTACCTGGGGGCAGGAAAAACAGTGCTCTAGTGGCTGATGCCATGGCTACACTTCTACTGTATATAAGTGACTCACTGGGCAAACACACAGAGAATTTCAGACGAGTACATAAAACCATAGCTGACAAGGAATGCTCAGTTTCCAGCCCTACTCCTTTTTATTCAGAACACCTTACCTGGCAGAGCAAAAGATCTGCAGCATGCCCAAACATGTACCTGTGTTACTAAAACTTTTTATGAAAAATATTTTTTAATATTTAAATATTTACATAAAGGCAGTGTGGGGTTGTTGTTTTGGGTGGGTTTTCTTTTTGACAAATTTACTATACGTACATGTTGTAGCAAAACTGAGGGTAGCAACACCTGTAAATTAGCAAAATATTAATAATCTGATAATTAATTGTAACTTGTCTTGAACTCAAATATGAGCATATTATGACAGAAAAACCAAACCTTGTATACAAAGACTTTGTAACACTGTGATGGTATAGCCAGATACAATGTGTAAGTATTTTATAGAAGTATATGCGCTATGTGACCAAAGAGGCAGAAAAAACCTAGGGGTGGAGATGCACATAGAAGGTCTCAAGTAATGAAAGTTGCCAGAGACAAGATAAGCACAAGATAGTAAAACAGGCTGAAAATACTTCCTAAATTGAATTGATGATAGTCTCTTCTTACAGTTTATTGCCAATAATACCCCGCATAAATGCAGCTAACATATACATTTAATATAAAATAAGAACAAAATCTTTTAAAGTCCTATTAAAAGACAAATGAAACACTTATAACCTCTTACTCATTTAAAAAAAAAAATTAAGTCCTAGATGCTGGGCTTTTCCATCTAGTACTATAAAAACTGTTCTACTTCTAACATTAGCATTTCAAGTTGGACAGGCAAAATCTGTCTTACATGAGAAAGATATATTTTTCTTTGAATACTTTTTAAACATCCTGGTATACTTTTAGAAAGGTTCAAAATTCAAAACACACAATCAAATTGTGGTGGAATTACCTGAGATTGATCTCCTCCAAGCACATTCACCATCACATCCATAACAGTCTCATGCATGCCCAAGACTCTCATTAAGTTAGGATGCTGATAAAACACCTTGTTGTTCATTATATCCCTAAAATGGAAGAAAAAGCAACAATGCATTTTTAAGAAACTTCATTTTAATTTAAATCAATGGTGCATTATTAAAGATGTCAGAAATATGCATTCACTGCACTAACATAATTTTAAATTCTTAGATTTCAGCATAATACAAGAACACCTAAAAACTAAATGCTTCACATTTCAATATGCTGTCATTTCCCTAATATAAGAATCTAAACTTTGAAATTATTTCAAAATGGCATTTATTCATCTTTAAATTACACTTACCATCTGTTCTGTTTAAAGAAAAAATATATTCTATGATGATCTAAGTGGAAAAGAATATATTCTGTTACAGTGGGGATCAAGAAATCTGAATCTACTGTTGCCTGTGCAGTAACATCCCTTAATTAATATTCTTAGTTCACAACATAGAAGACAATAGACAGACTTAATATTCAAGGTTATCTGTTAAAATGCATTTCATCAAAATTTCCAACATTAAGACCATCTGTCAGAAGATATAAAGTGGCATACAGTCCCCTTAAATAGGAATATTTTAACATTTTCACTATGCCCACCATCCTCATGTTCTAGAATTTGTTGTAGTTCATAATCCAGAACACATTTTATGTGTTTCAATAGGGAATCCAGTGATTTCTACCATTTTAGGTTAACCTGCTAAAAACGAATTGCAAATAACAGATACCATGCCTGCTTTACAGAAATACAGAAAGATAGGAATTGAAGATGATTCTCAACACAGCACCTCCAGGAAGGTGGCTACACAGATGCTGAGTTTAGACAAAACCTACATTTCATCCTCCCTGGAATTCTCAGCAACTTTAAAAACTCAGCATCAGGGACAAATAAAGTAATACTGTCACATACTAGCTAATGAGTTGTTAACCAATTTTTACAGTGAAACAGTAAGAATAATGGAGGTTCCTTACAACCATTGTAAAGGAGAGAAAGTGATCAATTGGAGCCATCTTGGAAATACCTGTGAAAATGAAAATTTTGGGTACATATCTGCATTTTAGTAGAGCAGTATTTTTCATCCATGATCTAAAAAAAGCATTACTAATATAACAAAAAACTTCACACAAATTTAGAAATAAAGTTATGTTAATTCCATACCCTAATCCATTAATCATAAGCAATTCCTCCTCTTTTCCCATCCTGACACTGAGAAGTGAACGAATCTGGCCCAGTGCTGCAAGGAGGTTGATGGTATCCTTTACAGAGACAGCACTAATAGTGTACGCTTTCCTCAGAGCTTGCAGCAGCTCACCAATGCTGTCATATTGTCTACGAAGGAGGGTGTACATAATCCGAACTAATTCTGGATCTTGAATCTGATCTTCCTGGGACCAGCGCACCATAGTCTGCGATATGAGTTCTTTCAGTGTAGCTAGAAGAATAAAATACATAAAATGTTACTAGCTATTACCATAATGAAAAAGGTCTTGTAAAACGTAATGTAAAATACCAGATAACAGTAGACCATGAGGCATTTGTAAGAAAGCAAGAGAACACAAGCAGACTGTACAGGATTTTTCAACTTGAAAATCAATTTTTAGATCTTTCAAGGTAAGTGTGATCCTTGAGAGATGGAAAACAAGAAACTTCTACTTAGCATTCAAGTCAGTACCAACACTGTTGGCAATGAAGACTTCTTAGTTGATCATGACTTTAAGAATCATCCTTGTAAGTTATATTTAACCTTTTAATTTATTCTTCATTGCTACATCAAGATTTATAAAATAGCACTACATGCAGCGCAAACACCTGTTCATTAGGAATGACAGAAACCTAAATTTATAATGCCAAAGAAATATCATGTTTTCGATGACCATCAGCCTAGGTTTGGAATACAGAAATTGCTAATTAAGTTTTCAGTAAACAGTTTATTGGCTGACAAGTATGAGTTCAATTACCCCAGAAATATTCATGAATGTAAGCTTAGCTTGCCAATCAGTTTTGTCAGGGGGGAGGAGGAAATCAATCTGTTCTAAACTTACAAAACTGCCAGGAAGGAGGATGAGATAGACTTTTTAAACGAAATATCTAATTCAGGGCCTAGCCAGGGTGGTTTGAGCAGCTTTTGCTGCTCGCTTGCTAAACATTTTGCTGTTCAAAGGACCCACACTGTCTTCAAAAATATGATTTACCCGGAAATATCTCAGAATTTTATAATAATGCAAATGCATTAAGGAGTAGTGTTAATGACAGCAGATTAACTTGCAATAGAAGCTAGGAGCAATCTGAATAATGGGCATGGTGAGACACATAACCAGCTAAAATAGTTGCTAATTTTAACAAGTTTTACAAAGAAATTGTGGTACCTCACCAATCTTCCAAGGATGCGTGATAAGACCCTCATATATATGCCTGATTTACGTTATGACTTGACTGTTACAAAAGTCATTATACTTAACACTAATTTATTACCTCAATGTGTTTATTCTCTGAGTTCTAGCTTGTTTGGGGTTGGTTTGTTCAGGTTTGGGGGAGTAGGCTTGGTTTTTTTTTTGTGTGTGTTGTTGGGTTTTTTGTGTGGGTTTTTTTTGGGAGGGGGGTGGAGTTTGTTTGTTTGTTTTTAATTACTAATTCGTCATTAGCACTAGTGTAAATTTCTCTCCTAAGATACAAGTCCATTTTAGCAAATATGAATGCATGCTTAGAGGAAAGGAAGATTTCCTTGTAGAAAATAGTTCCTTCCTACAGATATTCACAGCCTGAGTATGTATGACCAGATGATTGAGGCCAGAGACTTTTAATCTTCGCAATAAGTACATACCATGCACACCACCACCCCTCTTCACTGCTATAAGGGGATGGAGGTATCTCAGACATGCATTGCCTTTCACTCTCCGAATTCCAAAATTCCTGGGGGCAAAGTGGAAGTGCACATATGCACTACATATCACAGTCTCCAGCTACAGTCGAGAATAGAATAGAATACATAATTCTTCATTGCTCCTTGAATTACTTCATCCATATGCGTATTTGTACGATGCATCACTTCAAGGAGAAAACACTCCAAGGAGAAGCCCAAGCCAGAAAAGCTTATCTGGAATTTCTAGAAAAACAGACATGTAGAAACTTGTCCAACCTGTGCTTCTTGTGACCCAAAGCTCCAGCATACGAAATATGTAAAATACTCTGTTCTAAGGACCAAAGATCATGTCCCCTGAAAGGTTAGGAGTGAATGCTTCCTGACTCTTGACAACAGAATCCACATGAAGCTTGAGAAAAGAAATTATACTCCCCAGATACAGACTAGATCCTACTGCCATTGAAGCAAAATCGGATGCTAACAGATGAGACATAGGGGAATAAAACTCTTTTTCATGCAGAACATGAGACTGTTATAAGATCTAATGTATTTAAAACCCAATATCAAGCTTAACAGACCAAAATATGTTTTCAGGGCAGGACAAACCCTCTCTGGTGCTCTACAGCACAAGTAGATCATGCAAAAAATGTCTTGAATCATTATAAAGCACTAGTGTCTAATCTCACACAAATCTTGATGAAATGATCAAGTCTGAAAGAAAATCAACTGGTTTGGGTCTGTACAAGGACTTATTGCCAAACTGAGGAAATCTGAAATAGAATGACTTACTGCCACTGTTGGTTGGAAGACAAGCAGCAAGTCACTTCACAGTTCTGCGCATGACATGGTCTCATATAAATTTGGAGATGGGCAAAACCCAGTCTTGATTTGCAAAGGTAATGAAAAAACTCAGCAAAAATTTATGTCCTAAAGGAAGACCTGAAGAATTTGTCTTTTTAACTTACTTCTTCCTCACTATCCATACTCACTACTGAGGACTGAAAACTCACAAACATATGGCAGCAAAGACAAAATTTCTGAGATTCATTCTACTTGTCAACATCTTGGGGGTTAATACATGGCAGTAAAAGCCAGGCAAGTTGCTCAAAGAGGCTCAACAAAATGGCAGATGGTAAAGGAACTGCAAGCACAAAACCCATCTGACCTGTTTAGGCCATGAACGCTCCTTCCTTTGTTAGGGAACAGGGTATAAAAATGTACATGTACAGGAATAATAGACTAAAAAGTCTATGATTTCGAGTGCTTTGGGGTGTTTATGTGCACGTGTGTGTATTTATATGTACATATATCCTAAGAAGACATAGTAGTAGGAGGAATATGAACACTTTTGTTTTGCGACTAGTCCTTCCCTGCCAGTAACAGAACCAATGAATAATTTACTGGAGAAAGTAGAGTCAAAATATCAATGTACCGTCAAAATGCAACATGAAATATTCTGGAGATGAAATAATAATGACAAATTGCTACTCAACTGAAGCAGACACAACTTGAGATAACTTTCATTTACAAATAAGACCTATTTTGCTCTCAAGCAGCGAAGAGGTTGAATGAACCTCTATAACAAACACTACAGTTAAGTATCTGTAACATTTTTTATTTCAATGCTTCGTTTACTTAAGTGTATTTCCCAGACACCAGTAATACATGCAATTGTCTATTTTCAGCTTTCCATTGCTAAAATGACTGCACGCAATTATCAAATACTTACTTCATGTGCATTATGTTTTAAATTGATTAACATTATAAAGAAATTACCAGCTGCTATATATGACATCCCTCTGTGGTTATGAGCATGCTTGGTTTCTCTGAAAATCCAGTATTTCAGAGAACCAAAAATAGTTCACGTACAGTATAGCACTCATTATAAGCTCTGGTAGTACTTACAAGTTAAAACTGATTGAATGCAGTAAAAAAAAAAAAAAAAGGAAAAATTTATTTTATTTCCTCTGGATTAAGGTATGCAACAAAACATATTATACCCTGTAAGTGTTCAAATACTTGTTGGATAATGGTTTTAAATATGGTTGTAGGAATATGAAGAAAACGTGCTGAAAGAAATTCTCAGTCTTCTTTTCTGCTTACTTTGCACCATTAGGCACGGTAAAGGAGTAAGAAGACACACGAAATATGGCAAGCATATCTGCATATAAGTAACAGCAAATGTAATTTTAATTTACTCTTCTACAGAAAATACAAACTTTCCATCTTTTAGTATTACAGAAACTGACTTACAGTGCTAAGTTTATCCATCATTCCTCTGTGTGCAGAGGATTCAGACATTTGTTTCTTGCAAGAACTAACTTTAATTCAAGAGTAACACTTTCATTGATAAACACTTGCCAAGCTTTGCACAGCTTTCTCTTAATACAATATACAAAATGGATATATATGTTAGCAGACGATACGTACATTATATAAATCAAACCCAACAAACCACCAGTGCTTTGCAATATGGAGTGTCAGGCCTTTTTAAGAAGAAAGGTCATCAACCTATATGCTCAGCATCAACCAAGACAGAGCTTGGACTGTTCGGCCTAAAGAAAAGAAGGCTCAGTGGCAATCTTGTCAATCTAAATAAATACCTGACTGGAAGGTGTAAAGAAAACAGGGGCAGGCTCTTTTCAGAGCCTAGTGACAGGACAAGAGGCAATGGGCACACTCTGAAACACAGGACAGTCCAGCTGAACAAAAGGAATGCTTTTACTATGAGAATGACTAAGCCCTGGCACACATTGACCATGGGTAGTGGACTCTCCACTCTTGGAGAAACTCAAAAGCTGTCTGGACATGGTCCTAGATAACCTGTTCTAGGTGGCCCTGCTTGAGCACGGGGACTGGACCACATGACCTCTAGAGGTTCCTTCCAGCCTCGGCCATTCTGTGATTCTATAAATCACTGCCTCAGGGCAGTGCAGATCTGAAAACAAAGGCATAACAACATTCTATTGGCTTACTTTCAAACACCATTAAACTAATTAATGTTAAATAAATTCTTGTGTTGTTTCAACAGCTACTTTCAGTTCTCTGCTGTGTTTACTCAGCTGTGCAAGGTGGAAGGGCTGCTTTCACTGATGTAAAATACGTTATCTCATATATATATTGGTTTTAGGTTTATGGATTAAATTGCCTCTCATCTCCTTATTTTCAAAAAATATACACATATTTTTCAAATGTTTTGAGTAACGTATTTCTACTTCAAAGACATGTTAGTATTACTCAGCAAACATGGTGATATTCCAGTCCTCTTCCCCTCTAATATTCTGCTGCAGAAAGGAACATTAAAAAAAAAAAAATTATGATAAATTGAGTCTCCTTAAGTGTATTTAAACAATATGAAAGCTCACTGTGAAGAGATATGAAATTTATAAACTATAGTGAAAAGTTTTCAAGCAGACTGATGACATCTAATCAGTATTTTTCTCTGCCCTTTAGAGACACATCTGAAAGATTAATAAAAGCAAAGAGCAAAATAAAGAATGTCAATACTGAATTCTGGAAAATTTTGTTGAGCACTTAGGAATACAGAATTTGTACAGATTGAATATTTCATTAAATTCAGAAAGGATATGGTATGGAAAATATATGTGCATGTATGTGATGCTTGAGATACATCAGAGCAAGTTATTACTTTTAATGAATGTATATAGTCACCATTATCATACATGAAAGCCATCCCTTTTAATACAAAAACACAGAACTGTAAAACTATTTTGTCACAAATATCTTGGTACTGGGATGTATAAAGGTTCTCCTGCAGCAAAGAAAACTGAAATGGAGCTAATGCTGTAAAGAAGAAAATTTTGTATTTAGAAAAAGACAGACCATATAAATGAAAATTCTCCAGTTCAGAATGGTTGAGTCTAGATTACTGTGCCATAAATAACTTTTTGCATTTCTTTGCAAAGAGTATGCAAATTTTCAACCCAGAGTTAATGATCTGGATCCAAAATCTTCCACCAATTTTAACTTCTTTGTAACAATTGGATCTAAGATGTTCAGTATGTAGGATGATTGTTCTAAGAGGCAGAAGGAACTTAAGCAGTTAGTTTCCTTCAGTCTGCTATGAAGTTTTAATAGAAAACACTGGTTTTGACAGAGTACATCTTTAACACTTGCATCATGGAAGTATTTATACTGAAAGAAAACTTACTAGGATATTTTTCTTCTTCTTCCTTAGGCTCTACTTTTTCTGCTTTTGGTGGACCTTTGATTTTGTACATTAAAGAACGGAGTTTTCCAGTAAAGGAGGAATCTTCTTCTTCCTCTTCCTCCTCTTCTAGTGGTATACCTTAGCAGATAGATAATAAAACTGTTTAGAAACAAAACTAAACCTTTGAAGATGAACTCCTTTAATATTTAACCAATACCAAATACCTATGGTATTCTTTTTAACCAGCAAATTTCTACAGAAAAAATGTATATAGTAAGGCCAGCAGCTTTAAGGTGTTAGCTACAGTAGCACGCTTCAAATTATGCTTATGCTTACATGCAGACTTACAGCATTTTTTTTTCTAGTATTATGACCAAAGAGGTGATCGGGTTTGGTTTGTTTGGCTTTTTTTTTCTAGGATTCCAGTATGGCAATTAATTTGGATTCAAGTCATATTTGATGAAATACATGATCCTTTATTTCATATTGCAGAATGTAAGCTAAGGAACTGCACAGCTGTATCTCACAAAATGGTACAATTTTTCAGTTGAGATATTTAGCAGTCATAAACAAATATATTAACTGGATTTAAAACTGTGAGAAGGGAGATGTTCAGGGACTGTACCAGCGATACATGTTAGTCATGAAAATGTAAATGATGAGATGGGATGCCAGTTTACATTTAATATAGTTCAGTTCACTACATTGCTTCATAACCATTTAAAGCTTTTTCAGTTCATTCACACAGTGATGATCAGATACCATGTGTGTTACGTGCAAAAGCACAGAATATCTAAGTAGGTTCCCTTCAGAATAGAGCTAATTGTGCTGTGCTGAGATGCAAGCTTCTGCTATTGGCTGCTGGTCAAAGTGAAATTGAAAAAAAGAAAAGATTTCCAGACAGAATACTGAAGAGATACAAGCTGGAGCAGATGGAAAATAATAAATTGCAGAGGCTAAAACTGGTATTAAAAAAAGAAGCTAATAAAGGAAAAAAAATAATGTAGATGGAGAAACTTGCCACTGGCAGCTACCAAGAGTCAAGAGTTTAAGTTATAACTAGGAGTGACTAAGTGACTAGGAAGAAGAAATCTCAGAGGGAGAGAATGAGTGAACTAGAAACTGAAATTGAGGACTACATATGGAATTCAAGGAATGGGAAAAGTGAGACTGGCTGGACAAAATAAAAAGCTAAAAATGAAGCAAGGCTACAGTCAAACACTAGAAAAAATAAGAACAGGAAATGTAGCCTATGAGAGGAAAGAGAAAACAGACAAGGATGTTACAGAACACAAGACCGTATCTGGCACTGGAAAAAAAGCTAAACCCTAGAAGCAAGAGAGGCAGCAAGGGGGGGAACTTTTAAGAGGTTGAAATGGACAATAATGAGGTAAGACAGTGTTGAACTGGAGGAGATGGGGTCTGTGACTGCTCCGCATTGTTTATTATGCATTATGCATTCTCTCAGAGCTGCAATTTATTCAGAAGCTGACCATCTCATGTTGCTATTGGCCAATTGCTTAATTCAAGTGGCAGAGGTCTGTGCAATGGAACAGATGGTTCCAACCCAGATAAGTGTCAATTTGATATTATACAATAAAATCTGTTAACATTTGTTTTGTTTACAACTAAGAAATTACACACAAAAATTATGATAGAGGACTATCATTTTGTGGGCAAAATTAACCACTCACAGTTAGGACAACCTAGGATTAAGACAGCCTGAGTAATTTTAATTCAGGCTATTTGCTTATATTCATTATGAAGCAGCCTTTAATTACTTGATTGCTTACATATTTTTCCACTTAGACCACCAAGAATAGTTAGTATTAAAAAGATGATTAAATATTCCGAGCACAACTCCTATTTATTTTAACTGCAGCTGTGATTACTTAGTACTGATTTTCAGGACTAAGTCGGGACACAGCTAATGAGGAGCATTTATCCACAGTAGCCACCAGTAATAAACCTGTACAATGTAATGAATAGGGATTTGTTTAGAATCCAAAGGATAGCTAAATTATTTTAATCATGAGGTTGTGTTTTCTCTATCTCCAATTCTTTCTCTTATTCAACATATACATTTATAATGCAGTAAATAATAATAAAAGTACACTGCTAAAAAGACAAAAAAACCCCTCACCACCACTATCAGTAGAAAAGGTGAAGAGTGATCAGGAGCTAAGCTAAATCAATAATACCAGCAACAAGATTTCAAGGTAAAATAAATATATTTTAGAGTAACAACATTTCCAAGCAAGTTGAGGGTTTTCTATAATCTTCATCCTGGAGCCTCAGAGAACTCTCTAATGCCAAATAGGCAATATATTTGAAAAACAGAGGTCAGATCAAATGTTAAGTGACTGAACAATGGAGGTGATGATAGCTTTCTTAATTAAAATGGGAAGAAAGGGGAATATACACAACAGTGTTAACGATTCACTTTAATGTGTGGAATAAAAATACTGAAATGAAAGAAACAGTTATTAGTAAGCACTTGAAGCAAGGACGAATAACAATCAACACAGGATTGTCATAACCAAATTATATTAAAACAACTAAATTACCATCTTTAATGTTGCTAACCTTACTGGTACAAATCTTGATTTTAAGAATTTCTAACACTTGCTCAGAAGTAAGATAATGAAACATAACCTAGACACCCACTGACCTGCTCATCCTTGGGAAGGCTAAGGAAGTTGAAAAATTGAAACTGGCTTATAAAATCAAAGCTTGATGGCTGTTGGAGATTCTAATAGGGTACTTCGAAATAGTAGCATAAGATGATAGCAGAACCCTTAACAATACAAGCACAGGATGGTATGGCAAGCACCATGGGTCCAAAAACAAACCACAAGCTGTTAATTACAGGTCACTAAAAGAATGCAGTTCCATGAACTAGGTAAAACAAAACACTTGCCACTCACCACAGTGACTTAGAAGATCATCATGAAATTCATATAACTCATCACGGATCTCCTCTGGACAGGGACAATCCTCTCCCAGTTGAAAATTTAGCAACATATTAATCTTTAAAGGGATTAAAACATAGTTAAAACACAGAGATAGCCTAACACATATTCTAATATATAGTCATACTTTACCTATTTATGATCAAATTTATAGTTAAATTGAAAAAAAGCATAGATTTCTGATACAGACCAAAGGAAATACTAAAGCAATGGTCCTTGGTAAGCTTTAACATCAAAATACAGTTACACTTAATAATAAAACTATTTCCTGGAGGTAGAAAAGACTATTCTCATCATACAGATGTCAGCATAACACCAACTTCATGCAAACTTTTAGCAACTAAATTTATCAAATTATCATTTTGCAGAACTGGATGAATCTCGGCTCCTCAGCATTGGATAGCAATACTGCTGGGAAATCCTAAATCATCTCAGAGCTTTAATTCTGGAGTACATGTATAAGCATTCTGACATTCAGTATTTTGGGGCATCTTAATAAATTTATTTCACAACCAATTTTGGTTCCCTAGCAGTTCCAGTGGTAGTTTAGAATCATAGAATAGTTAGGGTTGGAAAGGACCTTAAGATCATCCAGTTCCAACACCCCTGCCATGGGCAGGGAC
>JAOEHX010061201.1:0-20835 GCA_025448015.1 Bolborhynchus lineola
AAGTCCTTCTCTGCAGGGCTGCTCTGAATCTCTTCTCTGCCCAACCTGTAGCTGTGCCTGGGATTGCTCCCACTCAGATGCTGGACCTTGCACTTGGCATGGTTCAACTTCATAAGGTGGGCACCAGCCCACCTCACAAGTGTGTCAAGGTCCCTCTGGATGGCATTCCTTCCCTTCAATGTATCAACTGATCCACACAGCTTGCTGTCATCAGCAAACTTGCTGAGGGCACACTCAATCCTACTGCCCATGTCACAGACAAAGATGTTGAACAAGACTGGTCCCAACACCAATCACAGGGATTGGGAAAAGTGATTCATGGAGCTGATATATGAAACCCTACAACAGTTTTTCATTTACCCTCCTTTATTTCATTAAATCTAGCTGTGCAAATGTGCTTTTTCTATGTCAAATTTGCAGATGGAAGCAAGCAGGACAGGACTCTGCTTTGCAGAGTTGAAAAGGAATACCTTCAACATATTTTCTACATTGATTAAGGTAGACTTAACCATTCATCCAAGTGCTAGTCTACCATGTTGAAAAATACAACCATAGACACAAAACCTGCAACCAAAACCAGCAAGAACACATTGTAAATTCACAAAATTAAACATTAAGAAAAAATGCCATTATTAGAAAGTAGCCTTCTGAAGAAGGTTAAACAGTTTGCAGCCTATATATATTAAGGCAGAAGTGGAAACAGAGTTTTTCAATAAATGCTAGGGTTTACGCAAGTGTTTCACCTTACTTTTATCTCATTTATTATAGGCTTGGATGATATAAAATTGGCAATATTCAATCCAAAACAGAAGGCAGAAGTCATCCTGTGCCCCTAACAGCACCCAAGAGGCAATTCCTTGATTAGTAAAAGGCATTTTACTGCCAGAGAGAACCATCCTTCTGGCAGGACACTCATTCTGGGCTGCTCAGCGTGGGAAGCATGAATCAAATGATACAAAAGAAACAATCATATTTACTTACAGCATTTCTATGTACTGATGTATTGGTGTACTCTACCAAATAAACAATAGTCCTGTTTTTCCATGCTGCATATGCCTGAGGCTTGAGCTTTTAATCTAATTTGGCACAGCTCATGCCAGTCTACAAAAATTTTGGGGTTGTGTTTTATGGTTGGGGTTTGTTTGTTTGCTTGTTTTTTGTGGTGGTGTTTGTAGTTTTTTTTTCTTTTAAATAACTCCTTGGCTTTCAGTACAGCATGTATAAGAGTGCTTCGGAGGGGTCTGAGTTTGGTTTTTTTTCCCTACAGAAACTACAAGAAATAGTTTCTTTTTCACTGACATTAATAGTAGAATTAGATATAAGGACAGAATTATGTGTGGATTTCTCCCCCTTCTTATTTTAGTAAACCAACTATAGAAAATACAAATATTTTTACTAAATATTACAATCCAGTAATTTCAACATAAACTAGAAACCCAAACATTTGTGATAGCCTGTTTCAGCAAATAACTAACTTTTCAGTGGTCCTCTGATTGAAAACAAGTTTCATTTCACTCAGGGTAGAGAAGAAAGAAACCTGTATCTGAAGATGATTTAGCAAGTTTAGCAGAGCTACTTGAAGAGTTATTCATGTAGATTATGAACCACCACAGTGTATCAAGACTAGATCATTAGTGCTTCTAAAGCTTAATTACGCAGACTGTTCTTGTTGGCATTTATACTAAAAGCCAAACAAAACCAAAAACCCCAGCACCACTGCCACCTTCCAATGTACCTCTATTTCTGCACGTCATGCAAAGTCAGTTTAAGTACTGCAGGCTGACTGATTTAATGACTGCCAGTCCTGCTCAAGCCTGGATTCCCCTTTTGATCTACTGGTAAAGCCTTTGTTTCAACAACTCCAACATTTCATTAGTGATAATGTCAGGCAGAATCCTAAAAGAGATCAACTGAATTCACAGAGCAATCTCCTACTGCCCAGTGTAAGTAAGCAAACAGTTTTGTAAGCCAAGAAGAAAACCTGTAGCACTAAAAAGGTACTAATTACTCATACTAAAAATACTAATACTCAAAGAGAGTATTAGGGAACTGTTGTTGCAGCCAAGCATACTGTGGAAGCATGCAATTTTGCAGGTACTGGCACATATATTTTTCAAGAAGCCTCAAATGAGTGATGACAGTTTTCAAAGGAAGTGTATCTTTGAAAAACCAATAAAGAATAAAGCATAACAGTAGACACAACTTATGGAATAGTAAGGCTGATGTAATAAATGTGTTCATGTTCACTGTTGATTACCACAATCCTCACGATGTCTATGTTAGCGTTCAGGAGAGACAGAAACTATAAACACTGTCACAGTCTTACATGCTGCCGTCTTGTTGAGACGCCAGCAAAACAGTCTTTGGAAAATAACTTAATATCAACACTTCATTAAAAAAAAGTATAAATCACTGTTACTTCTATCTTAATGGGGAAACTGCTTTTTGAGCACATGTGACAAAGTATACCAAACTCAGCAACTTAGAAACTCACTTTACTGGTTTAAATAGTAATGGTACTGCAAGTCAACACTCTGGGCTTGTCTACACCAGCAAACTGAGTATGCCTAGGGTTGCTCATGGACCTGAAACCAGGCGGCTCATAATTTCCTCCACCTTTATTGTTGAGCTCTCTTGACCTCAGACTATAAAAATGAAGGAAAACTGGAAAAGGAACACATGCTGACTGCCTGCTGGGAAGCACTCCTGGCCTGTCCCTACCGCACAGCAACTCCCTGGACTTGCCTGGAACATCCCAAGCTGGCATTTGCCAACACCCTGACAAGAACCACTCTGACAACACAACAGCATAGGTAAAAAAGCAAATTCAGAACATAAGAATGCTCCTTCACACTGCTTATTTACTATCCTAGATATAGCACAGCTGAATTCAAAAATAAACTAAGACACAAAACCTCCTTCAAACATCAATTATCAGTAATTATTCCTTGCCTTTGAGCCTGTCTCCAGCAGCCTTTTCACAAAAAAAAAAAAAAAAGAAAACCAACCAAAAAAAAAAAACCAACAACCACTTGAGAATTATATTTTTGCTGTCAAATTTTTGGTGCCTAAAATATTTAAAACATTTCTTAGATATTAGATAACCTGTGCAGTACTGAATCAATTAATGGCTCCACTCTCTGACTCTTAATCTATGTCATACTGCACTCTCCTCTGAGAATAGCTTCAACTGAGCTCAGTATAAAGCAGAACTGACTGTCAATGAGCTGAAAAGAATTGAAGCCTAGAGCTATGTTTAAAAATCCGCTCCATTTAGCAACATGAGTCAGTCACGTCATTAGCAATTCTTGTAATTTTTTCATTAGTGTTGTGGTATTCGGCCTTTTTTCTCAAACCATTATAGCTTAATCAAATCTCATGATTAGGCAAGAATTTTAGTTTTCACCTGAAGTTTCTGGTTCCCAGGCTGAGGGCACATGGGGAGGCAAGGGAGAATGGATAAAAATTGATGAGCCAGCCTGACACTTACAGAGGCTCAGCAGTGTATCCCAGAACAACTTGCAGTGTGAAAGACTGTAGTCATTGCTTTCGTCAAACCCACTGAAATATGGTTTGATGCATATAACATGCCTTTCGCCCAGCTGGACAGGACCCAATGCTTTGAATATGCATTGTGAGGGTATACGTGGGTCAATATAAGAAATCAGATGGATTTCATGTATCAAGAAAGCTTTTCTTAAAGAGGAAAGGAAGTAGCTATAAATATTATACATTTTGTATCTGTTAACATTTAAACAATGAAACATAAATGTAAAAAATAATAAGGAAAAAAACCAACAAACAATTATCTTGTTTGGCTTTTATAAGCAACTCTTCCCTGAAATTAGAGGGACCACAGAGCCACAGCAAATATGAGTAAAGTCATAATCTCTCTAAGAAACAATACATTGCACCACATAGAAAATCTTCAAGTTGGAGAGGGGCAAAAGAGGTCACGATGGCATACTCTTTCCAGATAAGTTATTATCTGAAAGAGAAAACAACCTTACCTCAAATACAAGTGAAAAAAAATGTATAATAGTAAAATCAATTTCCTCATCTGGCATACCGAAATGATGAGGACAGATGGGCCAAATGTTCTCAAGATCAGCACTAGAAAATAAATAACATGCTTGCACCAAAAAAAAGAAAAAAAGAATCCTTAAAAATATCTGAAAGTAATCCAAAAGAGCTAATTTGAACATAACTTTGCCTATGTTCTCCTTTATTTAAAGCTGTCTGGCCCCATATCTTTCTTACACAAATACCACCTCTCTGTATCTTCTACAAAATCTTATAAATGATATTTGTAGTTATTTGCAAAAGCATTTAAGGCATGTGTGTACATTGCTTCATTTGGATTAAGCATTAATCCCATTAAATCAATCCCTTCTTTGTTCAAAGCATCAGCATTCAAAACCACAGGCACAGTCAGTTTTGGAATATCCTTTTCAAGTCAGACTTTTTATCTTAATCCATTTAAGTATACAGGAATGTAATGCAACCAAGTGCTCAAACTCTGTGAAACCTGGCGTTACTGGTCTGTCAGAAAGTATAATCACTAATGAGATGCAATCAGAATGGTCAAACCTCTTTTGATTTTTCTTTTCTTGAAAAATCAGTTCATAACCTCATCCATGAGCAGCTCCATTCATGTTCTTTGTCCCTCTTCCTCCAACTCCCATCAGCATTGATAAAGGAAAAGCAATACACAGCTCCAGCATTCACAGTATTAGCAGGGAGAAACAACAATGCAGTACACAAAGACACTATAGTGTTGATTTGGGGATTTAAAAGGGGCATATAATAAATGTTACCATTATTATTTCAAATCTTCATATAAAGATGACTGTTTAATTGTGCCAGCTTCCAGACACTCTGTGTAACTGCAGGCTCTATATACATTCACATCACAGTTTCACCCACAGTCAAGTGCAGTCACCCATGCAGCAGCTACAGTACAGCAGCCCAAAGAACACTATGCAACATTTCAGACAGGATGCCAGCAGCACTGCTTCAGTTTTAGAAAGAGAAATACCAGCTCAGCCAAACAGAGCTAAAATGTGTTTATACAGAAAGAACACCAATAACCACCTCTTCTTGTGTCCTGTAATTCAAACGCCTTATTCCTGATGGAAAAGCCATGGATGCATCTTTGTACCTGAACATGCCAGATCTGAGCAAGATGTGGACATAAGCACCTTTAGTTTCCACCAGCTTCCACAGACTCTGATATTACAAGTATCTTGCAAGCTTGAACCCTAGACATCTAAAGATACTCAGCTGGTTATGTCTCCCAAAATCTAGGGCTCAAGAACTGCACAGTACTGGCAGCTCTGAGCACTGCTTCAGTATTAAGTTAAAAAGCAAAAAGTCATATAACAGTGTTGATGAAATCAGTTCACATTACATGATGTTAAAAAGCCTATACTCTTTCTATAGAAATTACGCATATGCTTAATGTGGGGAATGTGTTCCTAATTTGAAAAACCTTTTTTCATAGGGCATCAAAACACACTTCAAATTGTCTGAATGGCATAATCCTGGGCAGCATGTATAGTGTTACACTATAATACCATCCATCATTTAATGTATGGGGCTTTTTAAATCTCTGACTTCCTTTCCTGGTTTGACAGTAGCTTACCTCCAGTTGTCACTAGTATACTGGAGTACACACACTGAGGGGTCTGTATAAAGCTTTGCTCTTCTTTCAGGTGCATGATGGGACCAAATTTGGGTATGTACTGAACACTTTGCAAAAAACTAACAGAAGGAATACAGATATGCTTTAGGGCTTGCAACCTTGATGAAATTAATTTCAAGTCTTTGCTTGAGGAGGAAGTTATGTATCATCTTAAGGTTACTTATAAAAATAATCATCAACATAAAAATTAAGCAAGTGAAACAAGTGAAAATGTATCTGTAAGTTAAAGAGAAAACACATGAGGAATATCTCAGCATGACTTATGATTATTTGCTCTTTTCATTCTCTTGTGCAACACATAGCCAAGGTACCTTGTCTCCTGTCCAAAACATACCTGACCAGCACTACTCAATTCAATGGTGACAAATACTAAAATATAGTTCATTTATAACTCATTAGAAAAAACCTCAAGACACTCGGGACTTGCAAATAGGTAATCTCTGGGAAGACCATATGCAGCCGTAAAAGAACTACTTAAAATCTAATAATTAGACAAAGTAAGAATACCTTAACTCTTCCCTTGAGTACAGGTGTTGGTACAAAGTTCTTAATTTATGATTCTCCAGTAATACCTCCTGGCTGATGTAATGTCTTCCTCCCACCTGACACCTGATCCTGGAGTAGGTCCCTTTTTGAGTGAATTCTTTTGCCTGAAGAATAGTCCTATTGTCTTTAATACCAAAGTTTTTACTGCTAATTTGTTTCTTCAAATGAGCTCCCATGAATGAAGTTCTGTAAATCCTTTGTAATTTACTTACCAGTAAAAACATCCAGTGCTGTTCACTAAAATGCTACTTAACTTATTCCACAAACAAGATCCAGTATGATGAAATTTCCTCTGAAGGATACTACATGCCTGTGCTAAGTCTCACTGTTATTTCACTAAATAGGAAACAGATAATGTCCTTCCTTCTGCAATAAGTATCCCACTTAATCTTAACACTTCTAATAGTAGACATGTTGGGGCAGTTTCCCAAGGCACAAGACTCTTCTTAAATAACAACTACACCGTCCTGGGTTCAGCAGTAGCAGTCATTTTTTCTCCTTCTTACTAGCTGGTGCAGTGCTGCATTTTTTACTTTTGGCCTGGGAACAGTGCTGGTAACACCAATGGTTTTAGTTACTGCTCAAATGTTTAGTCTGACCAAGGACTTTCCGAGTCTGATGCTCTGCCAAGGAGGAAGGGAAGCCATGAGGAAGCAGAGACAGGACACCTGACCCAAACTAGCCAAAGAGGTATTCCATAATAGCACATCATGGCCAGGATGTAAACATTAAGGGCAGGGACCTGGACAAGTTGATTCACTGCTTAGTCAGGCTTGGTATCGGTCAGCGGGTGGTGAGCGGTCGTATTCCCTTCCCTTGCTATTTCCCTTATCATTATTATTATTGCCAGCAGCAGCAGTGGTTTGTGTTATACCTCAGTTACTGGACTGTTCTTATCTCAACCCATGGGAGTTACATTCTTTTAATTCTCCTCCCCATCCCCCCAGGAGCAGAGCAGGGGAAGAAAGAGAGAGGAGTGAGCGAGCAAACTGTGTGAGTTACAGCTGGGTTTAAACCATGACATACACATAGTCAAATAACGCATTACTTACCAACAAGATGAGACACCTTAATGTTCTCTACTTTGGTACTACTAGGATTGTATCTGGAGCACCACAAATGGAGATTTGTCATTCTTTTTCTAATCCCCTGCAACCTTACAGTCATAGAAGGCTTAAAGAAAAATACAGTCAACATCCTTTACAAAATGAGAAGATATAAACCCCCGAGAATTGTCACTAAAAAACTCTATTAGGAGGAAATCTAATGACTGCATCCAGAAAGTTTCAATCTGGTTCATGGGAAGAAAGCTCCTCAAAAATAAACTACACCAGTCCAGCATTTTTATAGACATCATGGCTAAAATAAAGCAGAGAAATATACACATCAGTTTAAAAGATGTATCTCTCAGATTCTGTAACTGTACTATGCACAAGCCTGCTCAGTTGTTGAGTGAGACTTCAGAGAGGATGCAAGGAGCAGGCTGCAAGATGCTATTCTTACCTGATCCAAAGCTCAGCCATGATATATTTCAGTTCATTTATTTTAAGACAGAGAGAAAGTACTATTGAGATCCTGGACTACTGATTAACATGAAGAGTATCATCTGCTAGATGTACATTAAGCCTACTAAACTGGAAGCTGAACTGATGCATATCTTTCTTTAAAGGACACCTTATTTCAAATAAAAGACTTGAGTTATAGATGAGTTAGAACATTTCCCAGTTAATCTCTTCAAATTACTAATGGATACTAAATGGGTGCACCTGTTAATGAAAAAAAAAAAAACACACAAAAAAACCCCATCATATTCTAAGTCCAGTATCAACATTTTTTTTTTCATTTCAGCTTCCAGCAATTTTTTTCCCCATATTTTAACCATTAGCTAAAGAGTTTATCATTAAAAACCATTCTTTGTGAAGGTACCACTAGTCCAAATAAGAACCATCTATCCCCTTTACAAAGTGGAATAGGCTCACTTGTCTATATTCTAACATTTTATTCTTACCACACTTCACAACTCCTAAGATTTAACTCCAGCTGTTCATATGCACTACCTTACAGTAGTTTCAGAAAAGTCTCTAACCTAACCCAAGCACCTTGACCAAATTCTAGTACTCGCAAGTAGAAAAAAAGTTTTACCAACTAAAAGCTTCCAAAAGTCTCCAAATACCAGGTTTTGTGTCAGAGATTCTGCCTTTATCACTTGAACATTAGAGTGTGCAATATAGCCTCCCCTCAACCCAACCAGAGTGCTACAGCTGATGCAATTAAGTTGAGATCTAAAAAGTTGTTACCACAAAATTTGTTACCAAAACTTGTTACCAAAAATTGTTACTACAATTAATCTTGGAAACTGCTTTTTCACCTTACTTTAGGTATTACCATAAAAGAGACACAAAGATGCCTTGTGATACAAAATTAAACTCTGGTTGACATTTAAATAAATAAATAAACAATAATAAAAAAAAAAAACAAACAAAACAAAACCCTATTTAATTCTTTTGTGGGGAAAAGAAAGCCTACCTTCAGACTAATTAAGCACTGAAACTAAAGTACTGACTCTATAAAACTGTCAGAAAAGTCAGACACTCCAATTTTTGAAAAACAAAATAAAGGAAGAGAATTATTCTTTTTGTGCTACCTCTTTTTCTATAAATGAACAGAATAAAGATGATTTTTCAGAGATGCTTTCTTTGTCCAGTTTTATGGTGATGGATGCAATAATATCTCCGTGTCAGTAAAACACGGCCTAGGAAAAGCAGTATAATTTGAGATATTTCAATGACTATGCCACTGAAGAAGTTTGAAGTGATAATTAAACACTGTATTACATACACTTGTACATTACAGACAAGGACACATTGTGCAACCTTTACTTGCACTGGTGAACAGTTTTAGGAGTAGTCCTATTGACGTCAATGAGTCTACTTACGTTGGTAAGAGCTCACTAACATGTGAAGAGTTGTGCAACGAAGGCCCAAACACAGTTCATTCCACACGTTGTTTCAAGCTTTGCTCCTCAACCACAAGATTTTGCCTAATAGTGTTAATATTATTTCATTAATGTTACCATTTAGAAAAATATGTGAGAACATACAACTTGTTCAACTGTCCACAGCCCGGTATTTCAGCTCAATACCAAATCAGAGGCACACAAGAATCCACCATCGGCTCAGGCTACAGCAGGTTGGTCAGGGTCCTGTCCAATCGACTTCTGAGTATCTCCAAGGGTGGAGACTCCACACCCTCTAAGCAGCCTGTGCCAGTGTTTAATCACCTGCACAAATGGAAAAAGTGTTTCAGCTTGTGCCCACTGCCTTTCGTCCTGTTACTGAGCGCCACTAAAAAGAGCCTAGCTTCATTAATTTTACTGTCCCCTCCATAAGACATGGATCTCCCTGAGACTGTTTTGCTCTAGGCCGAGCTGTCCCGGCCCCAATCATAGCCTTTCACTGGACTCACTGTACTATGTCCATGACTCTTCTGTACTAAAGAACACAAAACTGCACTCAGCAGCCCATATGTGCCTCACCAGGGCTGTGTAGAGGGACAGGATCACCTGTCTCAACCTGTTGGCAATGCTCTTTCTAACGTAGCCTGGGTTACTGGTGATTGCCTTTGCTCTGATAACACACTACTTGTTCAGGTTTAATAGGAAGTAATTACAGGACCCAGTGCTATTGGGATTCCTGCTTCCTAGCAGGTGAAATAAATGAAAAAATCTTCACTGACTTGGATGTTGGCACCACAGAATAAAAAACAACATAGGTTTGCCACAAGCTCCTACTGGCGTGGCAACCCTCTACTTATGTGATCTCATTTGGCAAAACATCTTCCGTCAATACTATTTTAGACAAGAATTCAAATAATCTAAATAATCTATTTGTTACTATTTTAACACTTTCTTGTTGGCAACCACAATAAAACAAAGACACAGCGTTTCGGTTGGGCCCTTAGGTTTTTTTATAAAGCTTAAGCAAATGTCACAGAATGAAATGCTAGTTTCAAAAATTAAAAATGAGCAGCTGCATCTTTTCCCTGACCTCCTCCCCCTCATCATCTCCCCACCCTTTTCTGTTTGTTTTGGAGACAGTGTAACTCACTAACATGTGTTCACCTCCAGAAAGCATCCTTATTAAAAAAAAAAAAAAAAACAAAAAACAAAAAAAAAAACCACCAAACTGGGGAGGGAGAGAGGGAGAAGAGCTGGGAAGAGCAGAAGTGAAAAGGAAAACAGAAGAGATTGAAACCGAAACTTGTGTTCGCATTGGACTTGGGAAACACCTCAGAAAAAAATTAGAACCAAAACCTTATCAGTCTACATTCCTGAGTTCACAGGAGGCATGTTCTGCATTGTGTCTTTGCTACGACGATTTATATAAATTTTTCACAGACGAGGACAATATAGAACTCAATCTGAAAAAAAAATCTGGAAGAATCGTTTCATCTTTCAATGTAATTCAGCTTTGTAATAAGCTGGTTTTATCTAAAGCCTTCTTGAACCTGGCCATTGGCTACATTCAGAAAACACTTTAAAACTATAAAGATATCCAGATAAGACAGACATTCTAATAGAGGAAGTTAAGGCACATTTCCACAAGCCAGGTCATAAGTTTTCACTTTAGTGTGTTACAGTCCTGGGGGCTAAGATTTTTATTTCTGTCCATCATGCTGACTGAATGAAACAGTTCCTATGAGAATGTAATAGGCCCATTACAATACTATATCATGACAAAAGAAAATTCTAAAGGCATCCCTAAAATAGCACATAAACAGACTGATCCACTATCAAAACTATCTAGTTAAAAGCTGTATCATAGAATATCTGATAGGAAAAATAAGCTATAGAACTTCAAAAATTTCAAATCAGACAAAATAAAGAGATTTAACATATAGATAGTTTTCAATATTTTTGTAATTCCTTCAGATTCACTCCAGGAAAGACTCCAAGACTGAAACTTCTGAAGGCTGGAGAATATAAACTTTAATACAATTTAACTGACAGTGACATGAATGATCTGGACTAAAAAACAGTGTACCCAAGATACCTAAAAAGAGACTTTATGTTGTACTGCAACAAAAATGGCACCAGGAGGTCTCTCAAGGATATTGTGTCAATGATAAAAGCAGTCATAAATGACAGTACATTATTGTTTCTCCTTTAGTATCACTGTCACAGTATCGGCTATTGGCTTAGTATTTTCTAAAGAGCAGTCTGAGGGACTTAATAGTGCTGCCACTTTGTTCACATTACTTCATGAGCTATGAACATATCTGATGGTCAAACTCATCCAAGTCCCCTGGCATGTCTTTCCAGCAAATCCTGCAATTCTTATGTTCAAATGCCAGTGACACACATACTGTAACTTCACTGCAAGATATCTAACTATAGTAAGGTCAGTAAACACAACATATTTTCATAATTAAGTGTGCTTAGTATGAGAGCAGCTGAGGAAATCTTAATCCCTACGTATTTTTAACGGGGGGTAGAGGGTGGGTGAGGCAGAGTGTAGTGAAGGGAACAAAGAAAGAAGCAAGCAAAGGACTAATGAAAAAATCCATCAACTCCAAGGTTTTAGGCCCGGCTGTCTTCTCTTGTAATAGGCAGGCTCAAGAAATACTGGTTATATTACCAGCAGAAAAAGGTCACAGAGCTCCATGACCACTCTTTCAATATACATAAATGGGCAGAGTGAATCTGAGAGAAAGCACAAAGAGAAGACAGAAGCAAACTTGAGGGGCATGAAGAAGAACACAGGTCAGACAGAGTACAAAGACTGTATTCAGCCAGTAAGAGAATGAAGCTTCTGTGTGTGCAGGTATCACACAGAACTGGAATAAGGAAGCAAAATAGTTCAAAATTAAACAGGGAAGAATAAAAAACCTCAAAAAAAAAAAAAAAAAAAAAAAAAAACAAAACAAAAAAACCCAAAAAACCCCACAAAACAAAATGAACAAAAAATATTAAATTGGCAGCTTTTGCCACAATCCAGTTCTCCGGTTTTAGAATGGTCTGATGATCCCTTATGTCATCACAAAAAGTGAGCACTATGAGGGTGGGAATAGGCAGCTTGGGTCGAAGGAAGGTAGAATCTCTTAATACAGCAGTATTATTAATCTCTGCTGATTTACAAGGAATGAAAGCACACCAAGAAGCCACGTATCTATAATTTGCAAGTATGTAACATTCAGAAAAGCTCAAGTAACACATTCTGTTGATTCAATAAACAAGCAACTTGCACCACAACTCTTGGACAGATTTTGCATCTATTTTATGAAGACACCACAAAAAAATGCCAAAAATTACTGGATGTCCCCTGCATACAGACATAGGCTGGTCAGTCTTTCCAGACAAAAAAACCAAGCAGATGCAAGAAAAAAGGGGCTTTCTGAAAATTTGCTCATTGTACAACACTGTCTTACCTATTGCACATTGTTTCCATGTCAGCAATTATAGCAGCAAGTTATTTTAGTCTATGAAGTCTACTCTATGAAGTTTCTCTAGGAACGCCTGTGGAGAAGGCAGAATGTGTAGTATCATTACCCTCCACAGCCAAAGCTGTTTGAACCAACAGCTTGTAGAACCCTTAACCAGCACACAGGAAGGAGCTCTAGTTGGAGCAAAGGAAGAAGGTAAGTTCCTGAAGCGGGCTGCAGTTCTTCCAGACACTGAGAAGTGACAAAGCCAGAAGCAGAGTAAGCAAAAGCATTCCAGCACAAGGACTACAGCATATGGCTGGCAGCTGGGGGTAACCCCTGGTCCTGGTTTGTTCTCCTAAACCTATTTCTGGTCCCCATTCAGTGACTTTTTAACTGTACAATACTCATAAAAGGTAGCAATACAGGGGCTTTTTTTGGTTTGTTTCAAGTAAGCCTCCCAGAACAACTCACATCCATGCCGCATGTGCACAGTTTTCATTGACCCTTTTACTTTAAACATGTACCAGGAAGTGCTACTAGACTGCTGTATCAAAGGACTATGCTTTGCACTTCCCTAAAAGAAATCTAATGCCCAAACTGGAAAGATGTCATGCAGTTACAATCATAAACATTGCAAATTCAGAGATAAAAATACTACTCCTCTGTTTTCAGGACCTAGTGCTCCCCTTCACCACCCTCCCCACACACACCCTAAAAAGAGAAAACTCAAAACTTTTCACTGTAGGAGGCCACTATTTCAGAAAGTTACTGTATAAACATCTAGTGTCCAACCATTCCATACCCATGCTAGAACTGAACTTGACAGAAATTGATAGAAATCTACCAAAGGAATAACTTCCCCCTGTCATTAAGGATACACAGTTATGTTTGCCAAAATAAGACAGCATTTAATAATTTTACAGATTTATCTGCTTATCCATATAAAAACACATAGAGCTTATTTCAGTTGCACTGTTGGTAAACAAAAAACCAATGCCATTATGCCTTAATGCTGAAAGTTTTCTTCTTCAGAACAACAATACTGAGGTTAAGAGAAGTGTCTTCTCTGTTTAATGACTGGTTTATCAGAAGCAGCAGATCAAAAAATACAGATTGCATCTAAAGACAAAAAAACATGTTGCAGAGGTCTGTATGCTCTTCAATGTCACTCCTTTCTAAGTAACATGAATCTTGTCATATGCAATAACTAGAAAGCTTTGTCCTCCTGCATTTCCTATAATTTTACCCTATCAGACTGTAAAAAATGCTGGGTAAACTTAGGTTTCTAGGGCCCAAAGACACTATCTTCTTATTTCAAAATAATGCATAGACCTCTCTTAAAACCTGAAATACGTTTTTTTCTATGTTTGCCTAAAATAATTTATTGAAATATCACCTTGTTGTACTATAAATATTAACTAATTAAACCCAAAGGCATCCAAAAATATCAATTTTATGATCATATAAAAGAAACAGAGGTTAAATGATTCCTGCACTTTGTTTTCCTGTAAGTTTGAAGAAGTCCAAATTACTCCTACTTCATTACATGAAATAAACTCATACAGCTTTAAAAGCCTTAAAGATTCCTGACACTTAAAGATGAACTCAGACCAGTATTTTAGTCTTAATGTTACAGCTACACACTCTTATCAAGTAAGAAATATTTCAACATCGATGTCTCTTATCGGAAACCTTATATATTATTTACAATTCCTAAGATATCTAACAGTATTTATACTCCTGTATACAATGACTCTGCCCTACATAACCAGCATAAACTTTTTCAAACGAGATTGTGTCAGGTCCCTTTAACCATTTGAAGTACTGCCTGTCTTCCATATTTCCAAAAACTAGTTTGCACAGCTAAAATACGATTCTACAAATGTTTCTAAAACCATACTGTATTAAATAGAGATACAGTACAAACCCGGTTTGTTTCTGAATTTGTGAATTCACTTGTAAATACTGTTGAATATTACATATGCAGAAAACCATTCTCAGTGAAAGACTCTCTCTGACAAGGTAAAGGGATATCAGTCAAAACTTTACACTAAAGGGAAATCTGTTTCTGGAAAGAATAAATTGTTCCCACAGATGTCACATCCACAAGAAAGTATCCTGATGCTTTCAGCAAACAGAATAGAATGACAACTGAGGGATTTAACTTGGGACTTAAGAACAGTAAAGAAAAACAAGCCAAATTTGCAGAGATTATACCCTCACATAAAGATGGCAGATGCTTTAATACACTTGTTAAAGGAGGTATAGCCCTGTAGAAGCCTAAGCAGCATTTATTTCTATGACAGTTATCCAACCTGCTTCAGTATTTTTTTTGTAAATCCTACTGCTTAATGGAAATAACCAACTGTATGTATCTGGATAATTCATACCAAGCTATAACAAAGTGTTGTAATAACATTCTGGCTTTCACATGATAGAAGGAAAACTGACAGTTATTAATTTAAATCATGGGTGTCCAAAACTTTTCTTTTTAATGTGCAGGCAGTGCAAAACAACAGCTAGAGACAAAACAACTGTTGCATCACTGCTTTCCTCTAATCCACACACATTTAATTCCTTCAGTCCATGAAGTCTGAGTTTGCCTGCCTTTTACTGCAACCCCACACCTTCTTTTAAAGTGTAACCTCTTATTATCCCTTCTTTTTGTTTTAATGTAACTTTTTTAGTACTATTATAGGAAGAAAGAGTATGCTTTGCCACCCACAAGAAAAAACAAACACAAAACCCAAAACCAGTCAGCACAGGACAGCACATTCAGCTGCTGCAACTTAGCCTAAGCTCTCTATAGAACACTAACAATCCGGAAACATCATCCACCTTGCTGAACTTGTGAATTCTATTTGGAACAGTTGCATTATACGCATTGGTGGCCTATCTACTATGTCCACCAAGTTCATATGCAAAAATATCTGCTCTCTACAAAAGCTCATGCTCTATATTCACATCCACTAGACCAGAAGCAATACTGCACCACAAATGCACACTACAGTATCCCTTGCATCAGGTTCCTTTGGTAACACCTTAATTAGCACCTAATTTTTTTCCTATCCAGACTTCTGCTATTCCCCATATACTGTATTAAATGCATACATTTCTCAGTAAGTCTGAATGCTGTGGTTATATTCTGCCGTGACGCTAGTAAGTTTCTTATCACCTCCCCCTCCACCACACTCTTTTCCCAGCACAGACTTCCCACAGTCACTGTCTGGGTGACAATTTTTAACTGACATGCTGGTTCGCTGACTTTCCATAGTCGAATTCTCTCATTTTCTGAAATACAAATATTCACCCCATCTCTTTGCCTGCTCATTTTGCTGCTTCTGTCTTGGTTCCTTCTGTCTTCAACTTGCATTTCTCTACAGCCTGGGACAGAGATACTGAACTTGCAGTTGTCTTTAGTCTACATACAGGTCAAGAATATTTTGTGCCTTCTGTAAACATAAGCTCTTATTTGAAGTAACATTTAAGTAAATACAGCCCGAATTCTTGCCCTCTCCTAGTTTATAAATGCCTTCTAATGGATTTTGGGAGACACTTCTATAAAGAACAGAAAGCAAAAGCAAACTTAACTGCTCAATCCCATTAATTTAACAACAGCATAGTGTTCACATACCAAATTCTGTTTTGGAAAAAGTAAAAAAGCTGCAAAAGAAGTTTAAACTATTGTTCTCTGAAAGAAACCCAGGAGGATTTCTGAAATCCCATAAATCTTGCATTTTCCTATCTGCTGCCAAGATTCAGGAGAGAAACTAAAGGGGCTAAAGTGCAGGTCACTCACCTTTTTTTTGTTTGTTTTTGGTAATTAGTGAAAATGTAAAGTCAAAATTTTAATTTTCACTATTAAAAAGCATCCTAATTTAAATCCTTATTTTTATAGATTCAAATTACACAACAGATGTGATAAGAAAAGGATGCAATTACACTGTAAACAGCACAGAAACAGAACATGGGAGACCCTCTAAGTTACTCTCTCTGCTCTGAAACAAGAATAAATAAGTAAATAAGAATAAATAAGAAAAAAATAAGTACTTCTTAAGTGCATCCCTTCTCAGATGCCATTTGAAAGCTGTTCCTAAAAGTCTATGGTAGCAAGCAATCCAGTTTATATTGGTTTACTGTCAATGTATTTCTTACTCTTTAGTCAGCATTTCCCTGACATTTTCTCTTGTGATATCATGACCTCCTACAAAAAACAACTGTCCCGCTTTGTATGCCAACTTTGTATACTGTACCAGCAGTCTCAAACTGGCTGCTATATTCTACATTGTCCTCTTCAATCCACTTTCTCTTTTCTAGATGGATCAGAATTCATTACGTTTTCTAAATCTCTTATTTTCTGTCACTTTCCCTTGGATTCCAACTCATTTGTACACCCAGAGCTTGGTCTTCCAACGTACACCTTACTTTGGCTACAGCCTCACCAGTGGTGAACAGAGTGGGCTTAGTTTATTTCGAATTTCACTTCTAATGTTTCTGTTAATAAAATTGTTGCCATACTTTCTTGACTTACTTGTTTTGCTATTCACTACTATTCCCAAACCTGATTCTGCAGTACTTATACCTAGCTATTTCTGATTTTACATTTGCATATGTTGTATTTAGCATTATTTATCATACTTTGGTTCATTACAAACCACTACTCCAGTTTATCGTGACTTTTGAATTACCAGCCTTCTTCACAAGTTCTCTCTTGCTTGGCAGCATCCACTGAGTTTTTATACATGCATCCTTGGGTTTTGTACTCTCTTCCATGAAAGACATGATACATATTTAGCCCAAAAGAAAGTCTGCATATGCTGCCAACCTCAAGAGCCAAATAATTGCTCTTTGACTAACACTCTTCTCTTTGTAAAGTATCCCATTATAATTATTTATATTGGCTTCTGAAAATGCACTGAAGTTGAGATAAATTTCTGCAGGTCACCACTGCAGCTCTCACACCAAGAAGCAGAAAAGCCTGAAATGGTATAGGAGGAAGAAGGAGGAGGCAAAAATGGACTTAAAAAACATTCAGTTTATCATCAGAGTCCACTACCGCATACAAGTAACAGTAATGATGGACAGATATTCTTGGTATCCCTTCTGAATGTCTCAGGGATGAGAATTTGGAAGTACCTCTCAGAGGTGCAGGGGAAGCACACAAGGGTATGCAGGGAAATTGCACATTCGTTTCCCAAGCAGTCTCACCATGCTCCAGCCTTACTGCCTCACAGCAAGTGGCCGTTCCCACTGCCCAGGACAGCGATACAACATACCTGACCAAAGGCACAGGAACACAGAGCTTGGTCTTGGAGAGTGAAGAAGCAGCAGGCAACCAAAACCCCATACTGACCAGGAGGGAAAGGGCAGCCACACAGAATTAGAGCTTCAAAATGATCAAGAAGAATTCCATCAAATCCTACTGCTTCAGCTACACCCAACTGTCAGAAACATTCCCTACCTGTTATGTTTCTATTAGGCTCTCTTGATATGGCTGTATAAACTGTCTGGTCATACTCAACCTTTCTGTAGTCACTAACTCAGCCTTCTGTGCTCATTTCCCTCTGGCTTTACTGGAGGGTTTTTTCTAAGGAACATTGTGGAGTTTGTTTCACACAAGCTATAACTTACATCTCACCATTTCTGATCTCTATTTTATTTTTTGAAGAAGGGTACATTTTGCAGTCACTCTGCATAATGTAACTTTCATCCTCCTTCCATGATATGCTGTACACTCTACATTAAATTATAAACCACAAATACATTAATAAACCAACCTTCCACAAAAACCTGTCTTCTTCAATAAATGAGTTATTCTAAAAAGGATTTACAACAGACACTGAATCTCACTGATCAAAGTTGCCTTTTTTCAGAAGAAAATTATTTTATTAAGTAATATAAGCAATACAAAAAACATAGCAAAAGCAGAAGAGTACAGAGCCAGGTGCTTTCCTTTAAGACAATGAGATCATAATGCTTACTATAACGAAATCCATTTCAGCCTCCAAATTGCTAAAGGACCAAAATTAATTATATTAAAACATAATTATCTCTTCATGTTATTATTAAAATGATGCTAACTGATAAAATGAGAATTTCAGTTATTTTGTATTTTTAAAATATTAACATTTAGTGCATACAAAGTATTTAGAGTCCACTGAGGACTTGTGACATGTTTTTGATTCAAAATAATAATTGTCATTACTTTCAAAATCATTCTTTAATCCTCAGGGTGAAACATCATCCTGCCAAAGGTGGTTGGTGAAATTTGGCCCCTATTAGTTAAAGTAAATATCTGTACTTCCTCTTGTAAAGTTTAAGTAAGAGAAAAGATGTGACAGTGGTTTTCTAAATGTGACAATTTTGAGAACATACAGGTATGGGTACAATATCTGGATCTCTATTTTAACTTTGTTGGCAACAGCTAACTCAATGCTAGTCTTTTAAATCATGCTTCATAATATATTTGCTTTAATAGGACTGAGTCTACAATAAATACAGCCTCTTAAAACCAGAAGCATCAGGACTCTTCATTAGGGACTGTAGTGATAAGACAAGGGAAAATGGGTTCAAACTTAAACAGGGAGAGTTTAGATTGGATATGAGAAAGAAATTCTTTAGTGTAAGTGTGCTGAGGCAGTGGAATGGGTTGCCCAGGGAAATTGTGAATGCTCCATCCCTGGCAGTGTTCAAGGCCGGGTTGGACATGGTTTGGGTTGGGTAACATGGTTTAGGGGGAGGTGTCCCTGCCCATGTCAGGGGGGCTGGAACTAGATGATCTTAAGGTCCTTTCCAATCCTATTCTATGATTCTATGACTACAGGAATACCTTTTCTTTCTTTTCCATAGAGAGCACCCAGAAAACACTTTTTTGTGGACTTTACCTTGAGAAACAAGTTTATAACTATCAGACTGAGAAGCAGAAGAGAGCTAAGAGACACCCTCCCATACAATCAGGAAATAATGCCCGCTACTATCATAGGGTACAGGGTGAAAAAACACTATATACTGATGAAATTCACTGCATAATTTATTCCTAACTAATAACTCCCCAAGAAGAGAGTTGCATGTAATTTAAACCTTACTGCTCAATTCTGACTTCTTGTGCAGACAAAAGAAAAACCAAAACCAAAACAAAAACCAAAGCATAATGGATGCCCAATTAAAACAACTACATACTTGAAAAGTAACATGGGCTTTCACAGCAAAGAACACTACATCTAGTATTCTCATCTTAATTAGAGACTGTATAATCTACTAATACTATTAAGTCATATTGTTTCCAACACACCTATGCATTCAATCCTTACAGAAATGAAGCATGCTTGTAGTTTAGGTTTAAATGCTGTGAATCCAATTCAACTCAGAGTCACTGAGGAACAAATCCTGTCAGCTCCTTCCATTTAGAAAGTTGGGTGCAAGCACTGCCTACATGTCAAAGGAGTGAGAGCCCCAAGTGCAGTATATGCGAAACAGAACTTTGAGCAGCACTGAGATAGCATCACTCTGTAATTGTGAAAAGCCACCCTGCAGCAGACTTTTACATTTGACATTTCAAACACAGACACGCACTTCTTCGGCAATTTTTGGTCTATGATACACAGAGGAAGTTCTACAAATGGATGACAAGTGAGATATATGGCTTTAGACACAAAGTAACCCAACATGAGTCCACATATTTTAATAAATTATGTATACCATGGTACATATACCACATGCACTGATGTTCTCTTTATCGCTACTGAAAATGACACGTTAAAGTTATCATCAGCCTTGCACTTTGCAACACATAGACATATCCTCTTTGTTTCAGGTGGCACAGAAAGTAGAGCCCCAACAGTTGTATGAGGTTATCCCTTAGACCACAAAGCCTCCCAAAAAGCTCTTGATAAGGGTTTCAATTGTTGGCCCCATGCAACCATGTTAGCGCCATTCTGCCACTGCTTCAGCACCTCCTGTATCTTCCAACAACAGTAGCCACTGCAGTGGCTACTCAAGCCTTTGAGACCTGTGATTAACTGGGTCACCTTGGCACATCTGTTTTGGATTTGGCTTTACAACTGTGTAAAATAAAATTGTCACTGTATAGTCCTATAAATACATCTGCAAGTACACTGAAGTGTGAAAAAATTAATATAAACATGAAAAATTGCAAATAAAAA
>JAOEHX010061205.1:0-11175 GCA_025448015.1 Bolborhynchus lineola
ACAGGACACCTGACCCAAACTGACCGAAGAGGTATTCCATACCACAGCACGTCATGCCCAGTATATAAACTGGGGGCTGTTTCCTGGAAGGGTTAGATCACTGCTTGGATTGTACTGGGTATCGGTCAGTGGGTGGTGAGCGGTTGTATTCTCTTTCCTTGCTATTTCCCTTATCATTATTATTGTTATTGGTGGTAGCAGCAGTGGTTTGTGTTATACCTTAGTTACTGGACTGTTCCTTATTTCAACCTGTGGAAGTTACATTCTTTCATTTCTCCTCCCTGTCCCTCTGGGAGTGGAGTGAGAGAGCGGCTGCACGGTTCTAAGTTACGGCTGGGCTTAAACCATGACAGAATATAAAAAAGTTTTGGTATCATCCAGGCCTACCCTGACTTGTATCACACAATCCAATATAAATAATGTTTTGAAATACTCAGTTATCCAAAATTTATAAAGACTTCTGTAAACTGGTTTATATGACACCTCCTCTTCCCCACCCCTGTTCTTCTTTGCTTGATATGGCCCCAGTGTTGCTACCTCTTCTCCATCTCAAAGCTCTTCCAGCTACAGTGGCTTATTGCAAATACACTACATCTAATTGGAAAGACAACAGGAATTACCACAACCATCTGATATGCCTCTCCTGAGTTATGTGCTCATAACCAAATGCTATCAACACTCATCAGCTGGGGAGTTAAAACTGTCACTATGCTTTAACGTTTCAGTACATTATGCTCTCATATTTGGGTATATTTTTCCATATATTTCCGTTGCTGCCCTACTTGGGAAGAAATATAACTTTTTCTGCTTCTTTGGAGCATTAAAATTTTTAATGAGGCAGCACAAAATGCCCAACTAAGTGCATTTGGGTTTTGACATTTCATACATAGGTCAGACTTTCAGAAAGTTATAAGAAGATACTCTGGGAAAAAATGGACCCTGATCTATCCACAACAGGCTTAAACTAATGAAAGAAGAAAAGATGGTTGCGTGGTCTGATGTCTGTACTTGGGAGTATGAAAGATTTCCAATTAAGAAAATACAGGGTACCAATATGATATCAGAAAATACATGCAGCAAGTTTTAAACAGAATTGCAAAAGAAATTTGCTGAATTGCAAAAGAAATAGTACACAAAATGTCTGTCAAAGGCTGCAGAAGAAACTTTGTTATTATGTTAAAGAAAAAAAAAAAGAAAAACCGAACAACAAAAACTTGCTTTTTATAACTGAGTGGGAAAGTTTTAGCTTTGCTTACAGTTCTAGAAATATTTTGTATCAAATTTATATGAGAATTTAAGTTATAGCAATCCTTTTTAAAAGAGCTTGACCCTTAACATTTAACAAGTCAGTAAAGTAATTAGTTGTTAGAAAAAGCTATTTTCCTTGTATTTAATGCAGCATTCCATTTGATGCATGCACTATACGGAGGGCTGCTTTTCTCTTCTGGGATGTGTGGTATTTCTTATTGTCTGTCAAGGCAGAAGTTGTGGGTCTTGTGTGTTGGTCTAACAAGGCATTAGCAAGGAATCTTGTTTCAGGTAACAAATAATATTATGAAATATATATTTTCCTTGATCTGTCATGACACTTGAAGCTATGGATTTTAAAGTGCCACAAATTAACAAAGTAAGTAGATGCAAAAAAAAAAAAAAAATGGGCCCTGGCCTTTTTTTTTTGTCTTTTTTATTTCTTTTGGTTTTGCAATATGAGTCAAATAAAGCTATGCTGACTGAAACATCTGAATTTGCCTGGTTGTAGACCCAAGCTGAATGCTGAGCTGGCGTTTGAGTTTTACAACTGGTACCTCAGTAGTCACTGCATTTTAATATAAAATTTAAGCAGCATGTAAAAAATTGCAGAGAAACAAAACGGGACCAGCCTAGAAGCTTTGGGTAGGAACTCCGGAGGACTTCTGGTCCAGCCTTGCAGCTCAAGCAGGGACACCTGGAGCCATCTGCCCAGACATGTCCATGGCTTTTGAGTATCTCTCAGGCTGGAGACTCCACAACTTCAGTGGGCAAGCTGTATCAATGCTTGCTCACTCTCAGCAGAAAAGTGTTTCTTCAAACTGTGTTTCAGTGTGTGCACCCACTGCCTCTTTTCATGTCACTGGGCACCACTGAAAAGAACCTGTCTCCATCCTCTTTGCACCCTCCTCTTGATTACACATGGATAAGACCATCCTTTCTCCAGGCTGAGCAGTCCCTGTTCTCTCCACTTTTTTTCATAGGAGAGGTACTCCATTCCCTTCACCATCTTTGTAGTCCATCACTGGGCTCTCTCCAGTATGTCCATCTCTCTCTTGTACTGGGGAGCTCATAAATGGACTCAGCACTCAGGCTGCAGCCTTACCAGTGCTGATCACTTTGGTACAGACTTTAATAGGCAGCAATCCTGGCAGTCTCTCCTCTTACCATAAAGATCATTTGGTGTTGTCAGTTTGAGGATTAGCAATGCCCAAATGCTCAGGAGGAAAAAGCAAAGGGGTTGTAAACTTCAGCACTGACAGGACTGTTCTGTCAAGAACAAAATCCTTGTTTCCTTTGTTGTGCTTACAAGGGGTTTTAATATAGATTGAAGCCATTATTCTGGTCAGTCTGACCAGCCTGCTGTTCAAGAGACTTCTCAACACGTTTTTACAAGTTGGATTCTCTATAGGCTCACAGTGGAGTAGTCTGAACTACTTATTTTTTTTTTTCTTTTTAAATATCAGGCTACAATTAGGTAATGCTGTGTGCCATTGTTTTCCTAACCTATATAGCCTACATAATCTGTAAGAGTTCTTTAATATTTTGCTATGTGAAGCAATTTCATGAACTATGAGACCCAAGATCCTGCAGATATAGTCAAATACACTTCCACAGAAGAAAGCAGTATTACTTAAATGCATTTTAAAATAAATTACTAAATTTGGAAGCAGAATTTGTGGCATGGCATCCCCAAGTTATCCTCTGACCAGAAAATACTGTGTGGAATCAACAGTAGAGAAAATTTGCTATCATCAGATTTCAAATGCTCCACATTTCTGCTATATTTCTGTTGTTTCAGAGTTTGGAGTATTTAATAGCAGCACCATGACCCAGATCAGTGTCACGCAGATTAACTGTTTCCTATAGGAGAAGGACCCAGCCCACCGCTCTGCTTTGGCACAAGGATGGCTGCTGAGAGGTTGCGTTGGGTGGATGTCACATTCTCCTGAGCAACAAAACCTTTGGGAAGAAATCTCACAGGACTCACAGCTGCTGAACACAGGAGTTTGCTGTGTACCTGGCCCCTAGCCCCACTCCACCATCCTGCTCATTCAGCTGAGGATGCTGCTTACAATAATGGGGGTTGGAACTAAATGATCTTAAGGTCCTTTCGAACCCTAGCCATTCTATGACACTGTAGTTTATCAGCTTTTGCAGTTAGGCCCACAGAGACACTGGGTGTGTTGGGACCCTTTACCCCTCCCCCCATAAAGAGTTATGGGAAATTGGTTCTGGAAATCATATGGCAAAATGAAGTGACCAAACTGCTTACTTACACTCACATTTATGTAGCACCAGACTGGAGGTTACAACACTTGCTGCCACCCCAGTGAGCAGCCAGCCTTGCTAAGTATTCCACATGCTGCTTTCTCACACCATCAGAAGTGAAGAGCGTTTTCAAAAAGAACTTTGTGCTGAGATGAAATAATCCTTTCAAAATTTTCTTTTCCTTTTTTAATAGTAATTTTGGTTTTGCTAAGAAAAGGCAAACATACAATATAACCCCACTATTCACAACCCAAGGAGCATGGAGCGTTTCCTGCATTAAAGCAGTGCAACAGTCTCTAGATGTACCTAGGGCTAAAAAAAAAAAAATAATATCAGCCCTGTAAATATAACTGTATTTATCTTAACAATCACCTCTTCTTTGTGACACACCATTTCCCTTTACTTTCTTGCAACTTCAAGAAAGAGCTTTAGAGAGCATGTTTTTGAAATATCTGTGTGTGGAGCTTATTAAATTAGTCTGTTTCTTCCACTATATATATAAAGAAAAACCACAGATTAAACCTCAAGTCATTTCATGGTCTGAAAAGACTGTCAATAAAAGTGAAACAATGTTTGTAGAGCTTAGTAAGGTGGGGTTAACCTTTTGAAGAACACAGCAAATGTTTTGTGGGAAAAGAAATTACATTCATGTGTCCTTTTGGCTTCGCAGAGGTAGTTTTTTAATATAACATGAAAGAGCTGCAAATACATGTATTGAATGGCAAGTATGCTGATCGTTGCCCTGTGGCAGGTTTAAGAAACGCGACAGCCAGAGCACACAGCAGAACTGCCTGAAAGATCGGTTGCCGTGTCAGTTTTGACATCTGTTTTGGAAGAATTTTGTCTGTCTCTAAAGCAGTGTGATCCTCAGTGTACAGTCGCTTTGGAAGTGTTAGCTAGTCCATGTTGTGCTGAGCACACTGATGCTTTGAAGTGTCAAAAGCTGCTCAAGATATTTTAGCAATATATAAGCCCATTTCCTTTGACGGAAGATTCAAGACAAGGCTGTGGGAGAGTGAAATTTCTTCTGGAATATTACACTCATTGCTATATTAAGTGGCGGAAAATCTTCCAGTCCCTCTAGCCTTTGAAAATTATGATCTACAGCCTGAGTCAGTGTGCTCATATTCTTCCCCTGACTGGGTGGTTGAGGCTCAGGAAGTGTCTCCATTGAAACCAAATGACTGTGGCTGTAAAGAAAAGGAAGGCTCTCGGCTTGAAAGAACCCAGAAGTGTGTCTATCCAAGATGGGGAAGCTAGGGGAACGTGGTACAACATGAAGAACTGCACAGTTTAATCATTCTTCTGTACACATTTGTTCTGTTCCCTGTAATAGCTTATTGTAATCTAAAAAAAAAATAGTTAATTATGAATGTATTTTTTCCATTCTGTTAATTTGAGAGACTTTTACAATTAGAATTCATAAACCAAACTCATTTAATGTTCAGAAAGACAGAATTGCCGTTAATTAAAGATAACAGTAAATCAAAGGCATAAAACAATCACATGCTGTACTGAATATGATTATAGCAGCCATTATGTTGAATACTGGGAGATATATTGTCTATTGCTGATGGGAAAATATGCTGTGTCTTCTCTGATATTGCAGTTTCCCCCCCTGCTCAGGTATCCTTTATCCATTTTTCAAAATACTGTCATCCTTCAGATTAGTTGCGGGCAACAAGGCTTTTCATAGCTTGGCTCTAATTCCCCATTATGATACAGCACTTCATCTTAGGCATTGCATTGCAAGCAATAGTGAAGATTTACTTTCTACCAGTAAATGATACACAGGCACCACAGCCAATCTTTCTATTGACATTGTCTATTTAAACAGCTATGGAAGGTCCATCAACTCCCTCTGCTAACAGAGACGAACAGGCAGCTCTCATCATTATTTTTCTTCCCAGTTTTCTTCATCCTCCAATTTTGCTTCCCTTACTGAAGATTATAACAGGTCACAATGGAGTAGAGCTGGTTCATAAGCAAGGCATAAAACAAATTAATTATTTAAGTTTGGAAACATGCTAACTCAATCAATTTGAGATGAAATTTTAGGTACTGAGTTAACTGATTAACATCCAAACTTGTGCATGTCTCTAAAGAGTCATTTCAGTAATATTCAGCTCCCTGTCTTGAAAGGCAAAGACACATATTTTCTTGGCATCAGAATAGATGCCAATTTAAATCTGCTAGCTGAATTCAAGCTCGCTTTCAAGAAAATCTCAGGATATATGAATATATACTCAGTAAGGCAAAGCCTCAAAGTCTGTTGTTTAAAAAGTGATGACACTGATAGTGACTGGACTGAACTGACCCCAGCAAATACACTAGTAACTTCAAAGCCCAAGCTTAATCTCACTTTACTCCATGTAAATTAAATGAGGATGTGGAGAGTTGTATAAGAAGCAGTCCACAGGGTCTAATTTTGTCTCAGGAATGACCCTCATTTATGAGGCTGCGGGTATCTACTTGAACCAGCATAACATGAATAGTCACACTGAAGTACGAATGTTTGGAGAGTCAGTGACCTCTGTATTTTAGACCACTACGCAGAAATTAAATAACAGAATAAGGATGTAGCTCCTCTCTTGGAGGACTTAGAAATGTTTTGGGATATTTTGGCTGCTGGCAGATGAGAACTAAGCTAGAATGATAAACATAGTCTTCAAATGTTTTTCTTTGTAGATAGTTAATCTGCCCAGCTCCCTCTACTTAAGCCAATGCAAAAGCCAAAGGTATGCTAAAGGTATGTAAGTCCTCCTGTGCAAGGAATATGTTTGTTCTATTTTAAGAAGCAAAGCTACCTTTATTCTCACTCATACTGGATTTAAGTCTTATTCTGAAATTACCAGAATGTGACAAAAGAGTGTAAAACTTTCCCTTGCCAGTTTTGCTCACTTTCAGGGCTCCTTGAGGGGTCAGAAGGGATCAGAAACCTATTGCTCATGAAACTCAGGCCTACTATATTTAATATCACAGAGGAATATTAGAAATCTGTTAAAAAAATAATAAATCAGTCAAAAAAAAAAAAAAAAGCTAAGCATTAATTAGATTTGGGATATGTCACACATCTCCCAGATCAAGCACCTTGTAATTAAAAATTAGTTTACAGATTTCAGTTTTCCCTATATGGAAGAGTCATCCATTCTATTTTTATCTCCAATTGTTCTTGGCAATCCATGTCAATCTGGGAATGCTCTGAATTTTGCTCCAAAACCCTCCGGTAAGTGACCTCATTAAAAATATAGCACTATAGCATAAAGTGACAGAAAATGGTTGCAGCTTCCAAAACACTGAATCTCCCAATGTAGCCAAATATTTTGGCATCTGGAGCAAACGTAGGTAGAGGTGGAGAGTCTCTGCTACTTACAGATGTAGAAGTGTTTTGATTTAAGCTCTGTTTTCTTCTAGATTGTTCTGGTTTAGGCTGTCATTTGATTGCAATGAAGGTCCTGCTAGGACTGTTTTTCCAAAATGAATCTTTAAAATCCATGAGAATAAGTTGGTACAGCTTATTATTTTGTAGATGAAGCCTTATTTTTGTAGCTACTTTTAATCACTGTGATATTCATTTCACAGATTCAGAAATATGTGCAGCACCATTTGTATGAAAGGTACCAGGTTACTTCTGTTTACAGAAAACAAAAAAGCCAGTGACGATTTCATTCACATTTCTCAGCATGTGTGACTCAGAACTAGAAATGTTGCTATAAATAACATGGAAAAAATTAGATTGTTATTAAAAGCTATGGGCTAATTTTTCCTTAGGAAAGACTCACTAACCTACCAGCATCCCTAGTCTTCTGTTGCTCAGAGCACCAGCATATTACATATTTAGTGTAAGCTGCTCAGAAATCATGATGTTGGGACAGCATTTAAAAGTTAAGATTTCCTTTTGCATTTTGTATCCAGTCAAGAAAGAGCCGGACAGATTCTTTCATTTTACTTTTATGACCTAGTGTGCCTTCCTATATTTTTATAGTTTTAAAGAAAAGAATTTTTTTAAAGGAACATAATAAAAGTTTTTGTGAAAATGCATGCTTGCATCTTTAAACAGAAATGCCTACAATTCCGATTATGTGAAGTCATTAAAGGAGTATTTTACTTTTTTTTCTGGGACAGTCTTTTTGGCATCATCTCATTCAGCATTTCCCATTACAGCCAATTATTCCATTATGTAAGAGTAATAGCCTGGAGTTCCTTTGAAAGGGAGGTTTCCCTGGGCTTTGGGACTGTTCTTGCTGCAAGGAGGTGATGATTTCATTAAGTGAGATGGAGTAATGTCTTGGTCCTAAAAACCCAATGCAGGCTTGCTGTCATGTGTCATAGCAATCATGAGGAAAGCAGAGGTGCCTTGCTGCCTGCCAGGGAATACATGGCTTCTTCCATACTTCTAAGCTGAAGGGGATGAAGATGCCAGCCCATGTGCACTTGACTGTGTGCTTGCTCCAACACCTCACATTGAATGGACAGCCTGGAGGCTTCCATGATGGTTATCCAACACCCAGTGCATATTTTTGGTCAATGTAGGGCTTGGCCAGCAGAAGTGCTGGTCCTCTAGTCACAGGGTCACAAGGTCAACCTTGGCTGGCTTCTGGCCACCCACAAAGTCACTGCCTCCCCACCTCCTCCCCAGCAGGGCAGGGAGCAAGGGATAAGTACAAAGTGTGATGAATCCAGCGGAACAGCAGGTTTTCTCCTTGGTTACGTTTCTTTCATTTTCTGACTTTCATGCAGGCCTACCAGTAACCCCCCTCACTTGATTAAAATTAATCCAGTCAAAAAATGATCTTAACATTAATTCAGATAAAAACTGAGCTGGGGCCTCAGAGTATTCCCATGAAGATCGTTTGCAGTAATTTCTCTTTCCTTGTTTTGTTTTTTCAATAGGACTGTCTCATGATGCACCCACCTCGCCTTCACACAGAGCAGTAATCCTTTTTTAGTCAAGGCAACAACTATCCCCAAGGGTCCTCTTACTCCACATGCAATTCCTCAGGGCATGCACATGCTTTGAAAAAAAAGAGTCTAAGAATCAGCGTACTCCTACAGTGCCTATTGCTGATCAAGAATGGCAAGATGAGATCCTTGTAGGTGCCAGACAGAAGGAGACAGCATATACATTTGGTGTTTCTAAAATGAGAGAATGAGTGCACCACTTAGGCTATCTGTCTTCTGACCACCTGTATGCCTTCCTACCCCTCCTCCCATATCTCAGCAGCTGAATCAGTAGGGAGCTTTGGGGGCGTAAAGGGCGGAAGAAAGAAAGAAGGTTTGAACTGTGGTGGGATTGGTGTTCCACCACCTGACTGCCAAAGGTGGCAGTTTTAGCTGACTGCCAAAACCAGTGGCCCACCAATCTCACACCCCTCCCTTATGATTTGATGGGGAAAAAACCAATCTGTCCACCTTGCTGAAGTGAGCGTATCTTCATCTTCAGCATTGGCAGATTCCCAGCTCCTGAGGAGGGAGCCTTGGCTTAGAGATTTATGGTAGAGTGTGAACATGCCAGGTAGAGGAGAAGAAAGGCTGGGTCCATGGAAAGGGAGGTGTATGCTGTCCCTATTCAAACACACAGTCAATTTTTAAGAACAAATGTGCCTTGGAAGGGTATTGACTTTTTCATGGAGGGTCCCAGGGGAGGTGGACCCACAGCTGCTGTGCTGGGTGAGGGCCTGTCTGGGTTGCATTTGCTCTGCCACCTGCTGCAAGTGGAAATCATATTGTCTCTTGTAGAACCAATGACAGACTTTAACAGCAAGCAAATAAGCAAGGGCATGGTTGCAGCTCTGCTGGCTCTATTTTGACTGACTGCAGCTCCAAGAAGAGAATGTCCAGGGCAGAATACAGGACCTAAGCTCTGGTAGAAGACTTCTCAGCAAAACAGAAAATTCACATATTTACACATCCAGATCAAGAACAGGAAAGCAAAAATAATGAATAAAGGCTCTACTTTCATTCTTTTCTGCTAGCAAAGAGATATATCGGAACTCCAGTTTTAGTTCAGAGGATTGCAGTTTATTTCTAGACACTGAAATTTATACAGAAACCAACAGGTTTTTTCTGTCTAAATAAAGTACAGGAGAAAAAGCTGTAAGGCATACAGTACCCTCAGAAATCTTATATGCATGTTACAGTGAAGATTGGAGAAAAACAGCTACTAATGGCTAACATGTTGCTGAATAATCCACTTCGTTACCATGATAGCCACACTGGTACCCTGAAAGAAATTATGCTTGTGTGAATGTAGCATGATAAATAACAAAAATAGCCTTGGATCCTGGAAGACCTGGGGAAAGAACTAATCAATCATGTTCTGTTTCATTCTTTTTGAACAACAATTGTTGCTGATAACAGGTAAGTAAATAGAATTTATTCTCCCAGCGGAGGAAAGCTGAATTAGCTGTCTGATGATAAGCTTCCATACTGGGAGCAAATTGACTGTTTGCAGATACTCCAGGCTTGAGGGTATGTGTTTTGTCAGGGGTATTCTTTCTGATGAAAAGGCACATTTGGTTTTAAAGGCTGTCCAGCTGATGATGCTCACCCAGCAGGGATTTGCAGCCCGTATTTTGGTGCCTCACTCCTTACATACATGGTTTGGCAGCACTGGTGCTTTCCATTCAGCCAGGCATTCCCCACCAGAGAACACAGGATAAAGTTTCACGAATGTGGGAGTCAAACCCTTCTGAGTAAGCCTAATGCTATAGACGCTGGAAAAAAACCTGCAAACTCCCATCTGTTTGGCCCTGGGAAACAGGGCTTGGGTGCTCACACACAGGTGACTGATTGACTGAGTAACTGCAAGTGTGAGCATGAGCGCTAGTGTGAGCTTGGGGTGCCTGGCTCTTGGCCCATGTACTTGTCACTGGGCAGATTTGACAGTTGGCCTAAAGTCCTGCATTATTTAGGTCCTGCAAGTTTCATGAAAATAAACAGTAATATAGGTCAAAAGACCACCTTAGTGCTTCCTCTAAGGGGACTGCTGCTATTTAGTTTCAACTCTTACTATATTTACAGGCCAGATAAAGTAAATAATGCCTGATTTGCACAGTAAAAAAAAAAAAAAAAAAAAAATTAAAGCAGAGATGGGGCAGTTTGCAAATTCAAAAATCTCTGTAGGAACTGTCACTATAAGAATTTGATGAATGATTAGTTACTCATCAAGTCATTCCTCCCTTCTGCTTCTCCTTAGATAGCTCCCCTGTTAACCTACTACAGCTCAATAAATACATTTAATTATTGTGGGGCAAATTAAAATGCCTGCTACAGAAATGTACTTTACAAGAGCAGCAAAAATTGTGAATACTCATTGCCCTGTGTGCATAATCAGGCAAAGGTCTTGTGGATGAAATATTACATGATCACTTAATTAAAGACTGTCTCACAGTGAGCACTCATATGGGGAGTGTACCTAGTCCCTGTTAATTCTGGATGCTTTTCTCTAAATTCAGAATACATTGTTCTGCAGCCTTTCCTTCCTTTCTTCCTTTTTCTTTTTCTTTCTTCCTTTTTCTTTTTCTCTCTTTCTTTCTTTCTTTCTTTCTTTCTTTCTTTCTTTCTTTCTTTCTTTCTTTCTTTCTTTCTTTTTTTCTTTCTTTCTTTCTTTCTTTCTTTCTTTCTTTCTTTCTTTCTTTCTTTCTTTCTTTCTTT
>JAOEHX010061211.1:0-18212 GCA_025448015.1 Bolborhynchus lineola
ACACAGTGCTCCAAGTGAGGTCTCACAGAGCAGAGCAGAGGGGCAGCATCACCTCCATGACTGCTGGGCACGCTCCTTTGGATGCAGCCCAGGATACGGTTGGTTTCTGGCTGTGAGCACACACTGCAGCTGCCTCATGTTAACCAACACCCCCAAGTCCTTCTCTGCAGGGCTTGTATTAGCTAATCAGCATGTATTAGCTAATATCTTTTCCTAATTTAAGTTATGAGCTTGGATCTTAGGGCACAGGGTTCAGGAGGGGCTGTGTATGGTGTAGATAAAGTCTCTCAGGAATAAGCCGTGTGCCTTTCACTCAGGTTATGCTTCTTAATCAAAGCATTGCTCAGCAAATTTGACACTACAAGACAAACAAGTGACTTAGTCTGGTTTTGCAGACTTTAAATGCATAGTTACACATATAAAATGAACCCAAAAGTGACCTCAGAGGTGCTTATTCATAAGCAAAGAGAAGCTCTCCGGGGTGCAAAGACTTTTCTCAGTGTGGTTCCTGGCACTCCGGCCTTTCCACTGCTATTTTATTATTAAAAAAGGAATTAAACCCATATTTTTCTCATCTTAATGAGTACGTTTATGACGTCTAAACAACTCCAACAATGACATCACCTATCTCTCTCTTCTCCAGGGAGGAATTCAGGCCAGACCATGATATTCCTGCTCATTCCCGGAGCACAGAGCCTCACACCAAGGTGAAGGCAGCAAGCCTCACTCCTTTGGGGGGGGGGGGAATGCATGTCCCATCACCTGCCACTTTATTCCATACCTCCTACAGATCCCTCCCTATCCTTGAGAGCTCTTCAATGCTATAAATGAAGAGTTAAGGCCTGAATCCTACAAAGCCTGATCTCTACAGGCAGATACCCAAGGTGGTTCTTCAGTGGGATATGCTCAACAGTACGGATCTGCCCATATGGATCCTATTTCTCCACAAATACTCTTTGAGCGACATGGACAACACATGGCATAATCAGCTGCAACCCTTGAAGTGGCCTCTGATTTAATAAAACAGATGGTTCACCTTTAATGTGAGTCCCTCAGCAGAGAAAGGAGGTCAAGTGTGCCTTTAGCTAGCTGCTAAGGCGGGTGGGAATAGAGAAGACCAGGACCCCAAACGGGCTTATATCATAGAATGGTTTGGGTTGGAAGGGACCTTAAAGCTCTTCCAGTTCCAACTCTCTACCATGGGCAGGGACACCTTCCATAGAGCAGTTGCTCCAAGCCCCTGTGTCCAACCCGGCCTTGAACACTGCAGGGATGGGGCAGCCACAGCTTCTCTGGGCACCCTGGGACAGCGCCTCAGCACTCTTGTAATGAATATTCCATTAACAGCGTTACTTTGCAAAGTAAATTAAACTGGACATATTTTGTAACTGCTGCAGATCAAAAACTTCCAACTCCACTGTTTCTGCCGATTCTTCACTACTGTGTCAGGGAGACTGCAATTCTCTCTGTTTTCCTTAGGGAAAGTAGGGAGCATTAGAGGTCTGGAAATTATCAAATATTATGCCTACTCTTGTATAACACCTACTGTTATTCTGGGTTAGCAACTGTTCCTTGAAGCAAATCCAGTGAAGAGATTTACCATAATCTTCTCAGAGTAACTGGGAGGTTTCTGGCACCACAGATATGCAGTGCTGCACAGAACAGAGCATGAGGGCAGCAGGATGGCTACAGCCTGAATCATTACGTGGTTCACAGAATCATAGAACAATTAGGGTTGGAAAGGACCTTAAGATTATCCAGTTCCAACCCCCTGCCATGGGCAGGGACACCTCACACCAAACCATGCCACCCAAGGCTATGTCCAACCCAGCCTTGAACACCACCATCAATGGAGCATTCACAACTTCCCTGGGCAACCCATTCCAGTGCCTCAGCACCCTCACAGTAAAGAACTTCTGCCTCATATCCAATCTAAACTTCCCCTGTTTCCGTTTGAACCCATTATCCCTTGTCCTATCACTACAGTCCCTGATGAATAGTTCATCCCCAGCATCCCTAAAGCATATTTTAAGGCTCTCAGTTTATAGTATTGTTAAACATTATACTATATTAACAAATAATTTGCATGTAAACAGCTGATTTTTAAGGCAAAAATTTAACACTACAGATAGGAATGAGATTGACAACTCTGATAAATAAACTCATTTGTTTGTGTACAGAGCAGCACTGTGGCAAATGTCTCACTCATGGCAGTGAGTTTTGGACACAAGACCTAAGATCAGAAGCCAGAAAATTTACCTTCTGAAGAGTTCACAATGACCAAAGATAACACATAAGGAAGGACTAACTACAGATCTTAAATGGACTGCATCATCTTCTGGTCATGAAGGAACTGAAGGGCTAGAAATATTAGTTTGTATGAATCAACACATGTTGACAAATGCAAGCTCGCCAAGTAAGCACCAACAAGGAGTCTTAGAAATACACATTAATATTACGTATTATGTTACAAAGGTTAAAATCATGTAATACAAGTAATGACTTGTTAAAAGCCTCAGCTTTTCCACTGGTTCTCGTCCTTCCCTTCTTTATAGCAGAACCTTGGCAGCCACAGCAGCAGGAACGAGATTTCTGCAGCCAGTGACAGAGGTAACACTGCAGGAAACAGAATGCTCCATGCTGCTTTAAGATGCAACAGTGATTTCTAACAGGAATTCTGTCCATGGGAAGAAAGAAATGGATTTTGCATGTTAAAACAAGCATTCCTTTCACAAAGCACAGTAAGGAAAATCCACTTTCATTAAAGTTATACTTAAAGACCATTTAAAAAGACCTATTGCTTCACTACACAGTGTGCCAGCACACCAGGTCAAAGCCAGGTAAACACCTCAGACACACTGGGAAATACATAGTGCCCTTAACTGGCAGGATCTGTAAGATGATAACTCCCTCTATCTCAAGAATCTGTAAAAAAGGGGGAATTAAAGTTGATTTTCAGTATTTGTCCCATTTTCTGACACTTCTCTGTCAGTCTCTGACCTGCTCTAGCAACAGTGCTCTCTTTAAGATTATATTACTGGATTCCACTTCAGTCACATCCTTTCTCTTCACCCTCAGAAAGAAGACCAGAACTGCTATAGTCTGTGTAAATGGTTTTCCTCCACACAAATCTCTCAAGTTCAAATGGTACTTCCCATTGCAATTTGCTATTCCTTTGTTCCTCGATATCCTACCAAACCACCACTACTACCGGTTCCCAAGTGACGCACTGGTATGTCTAGAAAATGAGGCAATCCTCACCAGCAGGACAACTCAAATAGGCTAAATAAAGAGCTTCTGAATGATTACAGACAACCTGAGCATTTCTGTGAAAGGCAGGGACATGACAGCACAAGGGATCAAGGCTCTTGAAGCAGCTATTTAGCAATGCCAGTCACAACTGCACACCTCAGCTGAGCTCCAGAAGATGCTTCATAAGCTGAAGGAGCATTTGACTTCACTTCCCTTCTGCCATTTGTCTCGGTAAGTCATAGAATCATAGGATCATAGAATGGTTTGGGTTAGAAAAGACTTTAAGGCAGCTCCAACCCCCTGCTGTGGGTAGGGACATACCACATTAGACCAAGGCTCCACATGTTCCCACTCTGTCCCACGTGCCTCTGAACACTGCCAGGGATGGGGCAGCCACAGCTTCTCTGGGCACTCTGTACCAGCGCCTCAGCACCTTCACAATAAAGAGCTTCTTCCTTAGATCCAACCTGAACTTCCCCTGTTGCCATTTGAACCCATCACCCCTTGTCCTGTCTCTGCAGTCCCTGATGAAGAGCCCCTCTCCAGCATCCTCGTTGGGCCCCTTCAGACACTGGAAGCTGCTCTGAGGTCTCCACACAGCTTCTCCAGGCTCAACAGCCCCACTGTTTTCAGTCTATCTTCAAAAAAGATTTCATTTAGAGTCAGAAAGCAGCCTTTATGTCTTTACCTCTTGTGGCCAATTACATAGCACTGGCTATCAATCTCTTTCTCTGATTATGCCTGTAAGCCTGGGCTCATCTAACCTGACTTCACTGAGGCCACAAGCACCTCACACAGGAACTCACAGACCTTCCCAGGATAAGAAAGATTTACTTACTGGTTTTACTGGATCTGTAATTGAGATCTTCTTTAAAAGACAATTTTCCATATTACTTCAAATTTAAAAAAAGAAAAAAAAAACATTCTTTAATAGCATTAACATAAATTTGGGCTGTTTTCATATACTAAGAAGCACAAAGCAAGCTATTAGCTAAAACACATTTTACTGATTGAGGCAACAATTGCATTAACATGAAAGCATGCCAGAAAACATATACAAACATCAGTGGAAAGAGAAGATAATACTTATTAAGAGCAATTTTTATTTCTCCAATGTAAGCAAAAGCACCTAAAAGCACTTCTTAACATGTACACAGCCACTTCAGTATCACAGAGAAGTTGGAGTTGGAAGGGACCTTAAAGCTCATCCAGTTCCAACCCCTGCCACGGGCAGGGACACCTTCCACTGGAGCAGGTTGCTCCAAGCCCCTGTGTCCAACCTGGCCTTGGACACTGCCAAGGATGGGGCAGCCACAGTTTCTCTGGGCACCCTGTGCCAGCGCCTCAGCACCCTCACAGGGAAGAGCTTCTGCCTAAGAGCTCATTTCAAACTCCCCTCTGGCAGCTTAAAGCCATTCCCCCTTGCCCTGTCTCTATCGGCCTTTCTCCAAAGCCCTTCTTCCAGGTTTCTCATAGCCCCTTCAGGTACTGGGAGCAGCTCTAAGGTTATTTTCAAGTTTATTCTTATTGTTTGCCTGCATTAAAATATTAAGAACTGTATTTGGCATAGTTCTGACAATCAGACAATTTTCTGCTTCTGGAGGCCATTCCCACTGCAACTGGGAAGTCCATAAAAGGAGAACTGTGAAGTTATAAAATTGGCATGCACCACGAGAGCTGCAAAGCTTAACTTCTCAACCATTCCAAATGTCATCTATTTCTGCCTGTTTCAGTTCAAACTCCCACAATTAAAAGCGCTGTATTTAGTGCTATCTCAAAACAGAATCACAGAACAGTGAGGACTGGAAAGGACCTTAAGATCCTCTAGTTCCAATCGCCCTGCCATGTGCAGGAACACCTTGCATTAAACCATATCACCCAAGGCTCCATCCAACCTGGCAGATCAGAAGCGCTGTTAAATTTTCCTGTGTGTTAAGACAGTGCCACTTTGGAAGTGGAAAAAACAGAGAAAGAACTGCCAAAACTAAAAGGTACCTTACAAAGGAATACACATTCTCAGAGGCACAGTTTTACTAAGAAACCAAATACTATATAAAAAGCAATTCACATTTTATTTTCAATTGCAATAAACTGTACAAAAATGTTTCATTCTTGCCAAAAATAACAGCAATATTTTCAATCTTACATCTAGACAAACAACAAATGCTGATTTTAATCCTTCCTAGGTAAGTTTACAAATAAACAGACAAGATCCAGGGGTTTGTGTCAGAGTCAGGATAGAACAGATTGAATGGAATCAGTGTTAAGTTTTTAGTGTCTTTTGGGAATTCCCATACTCCTGCCATGCCTGTTAAAAGCCTAAAAGAAACAAAAGGTTTGTGTCTCACACAAAGGAATGTAAACAGTCATTGAGAGATTTAAGAGGTTGAGTCTTCCAAGGAAACCATAAACGTACCTCTATGTCACTAACATATGTTCTCTTTACATTGAGAGCAGTCCACAGCACTGGGATGTGCCATAGCTGAATCCACTCTCCAAAATGACATTTAAATATACATCAAAGACTTCTTTTTAAAAAGGATTCCAAGAGAATAAAATCCTAAAGTAACAGATCTGAAATGGTCAATACTCTTTTTAGCATTTTGGGGGTGGCTTTTTTTCTTACCCTAACTCATAAGCAAACATGTAGCAGCCTCATCAGATCTACCACCACAATGTATTTTTCCAAGATGCAATACAAGAGCACCTAGTTAAGTTAACCAGCACCTTTGCCAAGAGCATGGGCTTGTTTTCAGGCTTGATTTTGTTTGCATAGCACATTTAATGCAGACTAACAAACCATAATCTGGGTCACTGACTGACTGCTTCAGTCTAAGACCTACAATGGAAAGACAGTTGCAGTGATTTGAGATTTCAGGTTTTTTCCCCTCAGAGTTGAAGCTTAATTAAAAGCTGTTTCAACAGCTTGGGTATAGCTTAAAAAATTAAGCATCTCCTGTTACTTCAGAGTTGTTTGAGGGAGTAAAGTCTTCCTGAAACTCCGCTTTATAGGGATAGAGTTTAATGTAGGTATCCACCATTAAATCCAAGTCATGTTTTATGTCAAAGTTTATGTTCAGCAAAGCTAAGTTGCTTGACCTTTGTGTTGTCAAGGTGTTTTTCAGGTAGGCCTTTAAGCGCTTTCGTCCCATTTCATACTTCTCATTCTCCACCTTCATCACTGGAAGTATGCACAAGACTTTAAGCAATGCGTAAACGTTAGGGAAAAACTTGATGTCAGGCAAGTGAAGTGCTTCATAAATAGTAGCTGGGAGTTCAATGTCTTTTCCTCTGTGCTTCCATTTGATTCTCCAACAGTGAAGCTCAGCAGAAAGTGTGTCTGGATTAGGCAAGTCATTTTTGTACATGTCGGCGTGATGCTCCTCAGATGTGTTGAATTTAAGCTGCCCCATGACTGAGGGCACCAACGACAGACACTTAAGAGCTTTTAAATGTTGTTCTGAGAATATATCTTTTAATTCTTGAATAATATGCTCCACTGTGGGGATACTAAGGATTTCTTTGTAGTAGTTTTCTGACGTTACCTCGGGGGCAAAGTTCCCCTGTTGTGCCCTACGAAACTTTCCTGGGAGCTTGATTTGTACATCCAGTTTTGTAGCCAGATTTGTTGCTTCCTCAAACCAGAATTCGTGGTAAACTTCAATATTCTCCATCACTTCGTTCAGAGAATGCAACACTGCTGTCAAGCTGCTGGCTGCAAAAAACACATCTGATGTTTGGCCTTGGAGATTTTTCCCAAATGCTCTTGTAAAAGAGAGGATGTTTTTCAGAATGACAACTGTGACAATGAAGTCAAAATCTGTTAAAGCACTTGAAAGTACAAATGCTCGACCAGCAATGCAGTTGTTCCACCTGACAGATGAGTCGCTGCTTACCGCATCCAAGCACAGTACCAATGCTTGCAGCAGGTCTACTAAAACCTCAAACACATCATGCCTGCCTGTCCACTGGGAATGGCAGATTTCCTTCAGATTGTTACCCCTGTCTTTGTTGTTCTGAAAAAGAACAGAAATTGTGTTGTCCAGTTCTACCAGTAATTGTGGAGACTGGCTGAAAAGACAACAAACCTCTTCGATTGTTCCTAATGCAATGGAAACACTAACTACAGGAACAGATTTTGCCAGCCAAATATTTAAGGCACAAGAGGAACACAATGTATACACAGCTTGTGGATACTTCTCCAAGAGTCTCGTAGCCACAACTTTCATTTTAGAAGCAAACCCACTGGAGACGATGTAGGCTTGGCCTCGACAGTACTCCATGTTTAGACCCCACTTCTCAGTAATAGTTGTGTGGAACTTCACAGCTAAAATTTCAGGGTCAGCCTCATATGGTAAAAACCCGATAAATTCTTCTCTTAGATTATGAGAATCATCAACAAATCTCACCAACACAGGCAAATGTTCTTCTCCTGCTATGTCTACTACTTCATCGGTGACAATAGAAAAGAAGTGTGAGTCTCTTACTTCCCTCAGTGTCTCTTCTCTAACACAGTTCTCACAGATCTCAAGCATTTGTTTCTGCTGAGTTTTTGAACAGTATTCAAGGTTGACTGCAGTCATCTCAAATCGCTTCCTCAGAACTTCATCTCCAGCATTTATTCTATATTCCAGTAGAGCCTGAAAGTTATCGGAAGCAAAAATACCTTCTGGAAGCTCATCAACATTATGGCCATCTAAAGGAATATTTTGTTTGCCCATTAGGATCAATATTTCAAACAAAGATTTAAGGTAATCTTTGTTTTCTCTTTCTTCCAGTGTTAAGGGGACAGCTTCTTCCTCTTGTTCTTCCCCTCCTTCCTCAGAGACAGTGGTTTGTTCATTGTTTTCATTCAATTCTTGGGTTGCCTGTTCCCGTTCAAAAGGTTCATCAACTACAAAATTTAAAACACTGTGTCAAAACAACAGGAATAAAACATAACATTTGTTTTCCATTACTATCCCCATTTGCTTTATGTTACTGGAGTTTAGAGGCTAATACTTCCAGTTTAAAAGGGAATAGGTATTTCAGAAAGAGTTATACTGACTGTTTGAATCAGGCAGGAACTCAATTATCCTCCTGATTTACATAAACTTACAACTGTGTGTCCTGCATTACCTTGTCAGCCTTAGTGAAAAAGGTTTGTATGAACTCAATTATTTGGGCCACTTACTCTTCTGTTGCTTCAGTGTTCTTATTTCATCTTCAGTCTTTAAAAAACAAAAACAAAACTTGTATTGATGATAATGTCTAGCACATGAGCTTAAAATATTTAAACACATCAAGATCTGATATAAATATTGTAGGCGAGACCATTTTAAGAGTGTTAATATATACAATAAGTGCTAGAAGGTTTTAGAGAACAAGGTTTCTTCAGGCAGTTTATTGCTGCCATGACATGTATTTATAGAATCATAGAACAGTTTGGGTTGGAAAGGACCTTAAGATCATCCAGTTCCAACCCCTGCCACAGGCAGGGACACCTTCCACTACAGCAGCTTGCTCCAAGCCTCTGTGTCCAACCCGGCCTTGAGCACTGCCAGGGATGGGGCAGCCACAGCTTCTCTGGGCACCCTGTGCCAGCGCCTCAGCACCCTCACAGGGAAGAGCTTCTGCCGGAGAGCTTATCTCAATCTCCCCTCTGGCAGCTTAAAGCCATTTCCCCCAGGCATGTCCCTACAGGCCCCTGTCCAAATTCCCCCTCCAGCTTTCTTGGAGCCCCTTTTGGCACTGGGAGCGCCTCTAAAGTCTCCCCTTAAGAAGCCTTCTCCAAGCTGAACAAGCCCAGCTCCATAGGAGAGGAGCTCCAGCCCTCATGATCTTTGTGGCCTCCCCTGGACTCACTGAAAAAGGTCCACATCCTTTGGGGGGTCCAGATTCACAAATATTTAGAAGTTGTCTGCAATTTTCCAACATATAAGCAGAATTTAGGAGTTGAATTCCTCGCAATTGTCAGTATCCTTATAACCACAGAGACTTAAAGACACTGTCTATAAATGACACAAAAGAGGTATTGACAAGACACAGTTCCACCAGAAACTTCTTGACCTTGATTTTCTACATGGATCATCTTCTCAGTAAATAAGCTAAAACAAATATATCTGAATTGGTACAAACATAATGGGTGAACTGAAGATCACAATCAATATGTAGCAAGAATTTCAAGGTACCATGCATAAGTTCTATTCAGAGCTGTAATAACAAGCAAAAGGAAGCTATGCACATTCTATGGAAGACAGAATCAGCTCTGGATAAACTATTTCATTTTCCAGATTATTTCCTTAAACCTTCCTTTGGAGATAAAACTTGTAACAGCATAATATTTAGGCATTCAATTTATAACTAGCAAAAAGATAATAGAATAGGCAGTCCATAAAATGCACTCCAGTGCTGACATGGCAGGGAGTTGGAACTGGATGATCTTAAGGTCCTTTCCAATCCAAACCATTCTGTGATTCTATGACATGCTTTAACACTTCTGTGTAACAGTTTCACATGAATTTACTTGCCCTTATTGTTTTAATAGTAAAAATAATAATAATCATAAATCTTATATGAAAAACTTACCAGCTCTTTTATCCTTTTCCTGTGTCTGCTGTGGGGATTGTTGAGGTGACTTGTAAGATCAAATATGGTTGGCACAGCGTTATCCCGTAAAACTGTTCTGTAAGGGCTCTGTAAGAAGACAGATGTCCAGATTAGCGATTTCTTTGGGAAATTCTTACTGTGTGCACACAGAATAACTCCTGAATTTCCCAGTGCCCTTTCTTTCCCTCTTTTTAAAGTATTTTCACTTTCTGATGTTCCAAAACACACAGAAAGCTATGCTATGCAGTTCACATTCTGGGAATAGCACAAAGGGAAATGGGTTTAAACTGAAGCAGAGAAAGTTCAGGTTAGATGTAAGGAAGCAGTTCTTCTCTGCCAGGGTGGTGAGGCCCTGGCACAGGTTGCCCAAAGAAGTAGTAAATGCTCCATCCCTGGCAGTGTTCAAGACCAGGCTGGACAGAGTCTTGGGTGCCATGGTCTAGTGTGAGGCATCCCTACCTATGGCAGGGGGTTGGAACTGGATGATCTTAAGGTCCTTTCCAACCCAAACCATTCTATGATTCTGTGACATCAAGAGAACACTGGAAATGAGCAAAGAGAACCCCAACCCAAACCACAAACACCTTTTCCTCCCCATTATCTTCACATCATAGACCCCCGATGCATAAATTTTAACTGGCTGCAATATTGTGATTTTGTTAAAATCATTCTGAACAAAAAGATACTTACGCATCAGAAAGAAAATATTTTGTTACTGTTGTGCTGGGTTTTATCACTTATAGCACAAAACACTACTGTGAAAGATTACACTGAAAGAAAATTTACCTGTCAAATGAGCAGGAAGAAGAAAAGACTCCTAGATGGTCATGTAAAGGTTTCTAGCGGTTAAATACTACTACTTTAAGTAAAACTTCGTATTTTGGATATACTATAAATGTATGGTGTCTAAACTGGCTGATTTCAGCAAGTACAAAAATTTAATGGATAACATCTCCACCTGGCATTAAACTGAAGCACATTTTAAATAAGCAGAGTTTCATTAAGCTTCATTTCAGATTAACTACTCTCAATGTTCATGCATTTGTTTCTGGGACGCTGGCTAACCAGAGACCCTATCCCACCTAGTACCACCAGGAGCTCAGAGTCCAACCTGTGCATTTGAATTATCCTTTGGAACTAAAAGACTGATTTTGCCAAAGCATCAGAGTGAAATTCAGCTGTTAAAATCAACAAGAACTGAAAGCTATAATTTCATCAACAGGAAACAGTGCCATGATTTTAGCTGGATAAAACACAACAGGAACCAAAAGCTTGAGAGATGCAAAGAATGTTTAAAGCTCTTGGCCACAAGAGTGCAACTTTACCAAGTAGCACTGTGTACACACTGCAGTAACACCAGTTATCCGAATTTACATACTTCATACTTACATATATTAAATTTATGCAATAAAATGAGCACTGCTTAACATGAAGACCTGTAGTGAAGACCAGTGCTCCACAAACATATTAAAACAGCAGAAGCATCTCTCCTTTTCTCTCTGACTGCTCATTTCCACCTCATCCTTTGCGCCAAAACCTGAGAGTCTGTGTGATGCCCTGGACCATGACAAGGATCCCAGTTAAGACTAAGGGATTGATTTTCCCAGGGACCAGTTACTCAAGGAGTCAAAGATTAGAATGAGCATTCTGATGAAAATCATCAGTCACACTCTGCAAGATGCCACAAACAAGAGCTTGTTTTTACTTACACTTCTGCATATCATAGAAGTCTCAAAATGTTTAGCACACAATCTGTAATGCTTGTTGAGTTGATCTGGAGTTTTATCTTCTAAGTCTGCCCTTCGACAGTTCTCTACCCATCTTTGACACCTGTATGTAAGCAAAAGAATTAGCTTGTTTTAAGATAAAACAAAATCCTCCATGACTTCAAACTGTACTCAGAAGTGGAGTGAGGTGAACCCTGCCCTTCATGGGACAGTTCTGTACACCTTCTGTCACAATATAGCAGCAAATCTACTAGAAAGCTGGTTTTCTCCTTCTGCGTACCACTTAATACCACCCCAGCAAATTAAGGAATCTTTTCCCTTAATCTAGATACCCAGGCTAGATATAAGAAAGCAGCTGTTTACTGTGAGGGTGCTGAGGTGCTGTCACAGGACGCCCAGGGAAGTGGTGAATGCTCCATCCCTGGCAGTGCTCAAGGCCAGGCTGGACAGAGCCTTGGCCAACACGGCGTAGTGTGAGTGGTCTATACTCACAGAGCAGGGGAGCTGGAATGGGATGATCTTAAGGTCCCTTCCAACCCTAACTATTCCACGATTCTACGTTCTTGCCTTTGTCTCAAACACACCCACCAGACTTTTCATGAAATCTGACCATTTAATTCTCAAGAATTCAATCCTTAAAGAAAAAGCTAACAGAGAAAGATGATCTTGTAGACTAAAGTCATAAAGTTTTCAAAGGCAGCCATTAAAATTGTCGTCTTCCCCACCTCCTTCCAAAATGCAGCATTTATCATTTATTGTGGTCATTGGGGAGGTCAGAGGAGATTTTTAAACAGTAACACTTGAAATTTTAATAAGAATAAAAGAGAAGCTGCACGGTAACCTCATAGTACCTTTCCAGTATCTGAAAGGGGCCTACAAGGATGCTGGAGAGGGACTTTTCATCAGGGACTGTAGCAACAGGACAAGGGGTGATGGGTTCAAACTGAAACAGGGCAAGTTCAGGTTAGATACAAGGAAATCTTTCCCTGTGAGGGTGGTGAGGCACTGGAATAGGCTGCCCAGAGAAGCAGCAAATGCTCCATCCCCAGCATTGCTCAAGGCCAGGTTGGGCAGAGCCTGAGGTGACATGGTCTAGTGTGAGGTGTCCTTGCCCATGGCAAGGGGTTGGAACTGGATGAGCTTAAGGTCCCTTACAACCAAAACCATTCTATAATTCTGCAGACAGTGTTCACATGCCTGTAGTTTTCCTTAGATGCATATTTTTACGTTTACTTTTGCTTTGGATTAGTTCTCTGAGATACAAGACAAAGCTAATGAAACACTTCCCCTAACAGGGACTCTTTTTAGATATGAAAAATACTGTTTCCTCTGGTGAGCAAACCACTTGTAGTAACTGATGCAAATGCATTAGTCAGCTCTTATTTTCCCCAACAGAACCTATACAATCACTTTCTTGCTATGGATTTTTGAGTAACAACACACACAGATTACACACAGCTACTCCAGCAAAACTCATCTGCTATTTTATTTGTTCATTTATATATTTACGGCACAAGACTCCAGCAGCTACCGGTATCTTTATTAAGAAGTTGAAAAAAAAAAGTCATTTCCTTCCTCAACAGGAGTGAATAGTGAGCAGCTGCAGCAAAGAAACCCAACAGGATGCTTGGGGACATCAACAAGGGCATCACCAGCAGAGATAAAGATGTCCCTGTGCCACTCTACTCAGTGCTTGTCAGTCCACCCCTGGAATATTATGTTCAGTTGGGATCCTGCTGCACAAAAGAGATGTGGATGGGCTGGAGAGGGACCAGAGAAGGGCCACAAAGATGATCCAAGGACTTGGTAGTGTGTGAGGAAAGGCTGAGAGCACTGGGGCTGTTCAGCCGGAGAAGAGAAGGCTCAGGGGAGACCTTATCCCTATGTGCCAATATTTAATGGGTGGCTACAAAGATGATTGAGACACCCTTTTGACAAGGAGTCTCATGGAGAAGACAAGGGCTGATGGTTAAGTGTTACTCCTGGGGAGATTCCCACTGGACACAAGAGGGAAATTTTTCCCAATGAGAACAACCTGTCACTGGAATAATCTCCCCAGGAAAGTGGTGACTCCCCAGCATTGGGCACTGTTAAGATTAGGCTGGACAGGGTGCTGGGCCATCTAGTCTAGGTCATGCTTTGCCAAGAAAGGTTGGAGCAGATGATCCCTGACATGCCTTCCAACCTGGGATTCCTATAAGCCTGCAAAAACAATATACTTCCTTACACCTCATGGCATCACAGAGCCACCACTTTACAACAGCTGTAAGTAAACAGTTGATAACATACAATAGAGATGAGGAAAAACCTTCACATGAACACAACTAATGATTTATTTATTCATGATTTAACTATACAGGATGGTTACACAATCTCTCCTTCCTCCTAGGATAAATCCTCCCCCAGTCAAACTCAAGAACAGAGACACCACCATTATAAAGATTTATAGTAATATCACAATAACTCCACAGCAAAAAAGCAGAAGGAACTTCCACTTCAGTCTCAGACTTATTTTATTTTACTATCCATCACTTTGCTACACACTCTTCAACATGGACTCATTTTTAAGTCATATGTTGGGTTTCATCCTAATTGGTACATGTTGGCAATGCCGAGGAACCTATACAGAGAAGTTTTGTGAAGAGCCTATTTCAGTAAGCAAAGCAAGCTTGAGCTCCCCACAACCGTTACTGATGAAATCCATGAAAGTGAAATTACTCAGTCCACTTAAAACCAAAAGGCTTTAAAAATGCTTTTTGAGTCCTCAATTAGAAAAAAGATGGGTTATAACCCAAGAAACAGCTGGAAGTTATGAGAAAGCAATTTTACTATTATTTTTGACTGCAAACATGGAACTGCTGCTCATAGGAGCAAGGAAGGAGAAAAGTAATTCATGATTACTCAACAATTTAGGAATTAAGGCTGTCATGTCGGATGTTTTGATGGGCAGCCCAAATGAGGAAATCCACAGCTCCAAGTGGATTCACCATCATCTCTACTTCAACTGAGGGCAATAAAGGGCAACTGTGAAGACAAAAAAAGGGGGAATCTTGGGTTACCTCATGTTGTGCTAACTCCTCTGAATCACTTTCTGCCAGCCACAAAGTGGTGTCAGCAATGGTGAATCAAGAGCTGGCATGCAGTTGTCAAGGACAGTCAAAAGTCAGCCTGAATCCCTTCACCTCTGCTGTGGCTACCAACCAGAGAACAAGTTAAGTAGATACTAGCAGATCAGATTAATAAGTGATGGCAGAAGAGCTCTTCACACAGGGTTTATTCAGGAAATGAGTCTCACAGAGATTAAATTAACCACCCAATACTTCTCTGCCTCCCCACATTCTTCTGTTACAGCTGCAGCTACTGCCTTTTGTGCCGAAGTCAACACTGCCTGAGCACATGGGCCAAAAGAAGCCCTTAATGTGCAGAGACCCATTTTGTATTCCCTGTTCAGACACAGGCACCAAGCTCCTCGCCCAACCAGAGCAGTGGATTAGCTCTAGACACCTAGGAAACTCTACTGGCAAAGACTGGAGCGTTGATATTCTCTCTCAGGTAGCTACAGGGCTGGAGGGGATGATGGAGGTTATGTGACTGGACTCATGTATGCCAACTCCACCTCAGTCTGCATTCAGCTGTTCAGTCTTGTTATGAGTTTAGCCTCTAATCTAACACTCTCCAAGGAACAAAGAATGGAAGAACAAAGGAAAAGGAGATCAGAACCCCAGAATCACCCAACATAGCTCTGCACGGTGCTACCCAAGCAGCAACTAAAAAGACTTTGGGAGAAAATTATGTATAAAGCTTTCTCCAGCCTTTAGGATTCAACTACTGCACTTTGCATACTGTTGAACAGGTGCTTTAGTTGCAAAATACCTGGCACAAATTAAAAGCCATCTCAATGCCATATATTACACCACTCTTCAGGTATGATCCATTAGCTTTTAAGGTGGTTTTCTTCAGTCACAAGCTCTATATTTTCAGAGATATGCTGACATCTCATGGAAGCTCTAATGGCATTTTATTGAGATGTAAGATAAGAGTGTAAACCACTATGTTCCCTACATACAGGTCAACTACAGCTGAATAGAATCTCTTTGCGTAAGAAGTATTTCGCTCTACTCACACCTCACCAGAACTCAAATGACGACAGAATCAGAGACACTGATGAGAGTTAGACAGATCTTACTGGGGGGGTCACTGCCTGGACTGTATAAACCCATAAAATACACATCCTTTTTGAGGTAAGAGAGGCAATTTACATTAATATTTGATATGAAGAGACTACATACCATCCATTAAATGCAGCCAGTTCTTTTTTTGAAGCCTAATCTGTGCACTCCTTCCTTTTTTCTCAGACAGTAACAATAAATGAAGATAGTCTTCAGTATTTAGTTAGCTCTGTCAGCCTTGCTAACACTCAAAAGACCAGGCTTGGAATGCCTAAATGGAATTGCTTAGCACTGAACTCGGCAAAATATAAAGGCAATTATTCAGTTATTGTGGAAAACCTGAAAGCTGTAAGATAGTAGAGACAGTCTACCTGGCACTGTTTTATTTATTTTTTAATTCAAATACTAATGCCATTATTCTCAACTTTCTCACTGTAAGTTACCAAGTGCAAGCAACATGTCTTTGGCATAAAGTACTTTGCTCACCAGACCAGTTTGACCTATAACAGTGAGAGGTTTCTATGACTGCGAGCAGCACATGCAACACACTGTCATTTATAACTGCAGAAAACTGCCGCAGTTCAAACTGGAGAATAAACCACTTACATCCCTCCAGTCTACAAAGCCAGAAAGCTAGGATCAACTTTGGACATTTCAACATAGGTTTAAATGAGAAAGGTGTAAGATATGGCGGGGTACTTGTAGAGAACTTGGGTACTTGTAGAGAACTTGGGAGTACTACATTTGTCATTTCATGTTTTTAAGAGCAGAACTAGGACTCTAGAAACAGTTTAGCTATAGCTTATCCTTCCTTTGGACAGTGGAAAGGTCTAGATGATGCTTCAGAGTCAATTTTAACTCTATTTTCTATTATCCTGTTACAACAACAACAGCTGTATTAGCCTGAAATACTTTAAAGGGATTATGAAGTGAAGAAATCAGGCTCACACACTGTAGAAACATAAGCCAGTACTTGGAAACATAGAATCATGTCTGTGATCCACTTTAATGTTTACAAATGAATCATCCATAAACCTATGTTGTTCCAACTCATTGTAGTTGAAATACATTGGGGTTTTCTTCCAAATAATTATTTTTTCTAAACTTACACAAGTGGTGGTTAAAAGTAGTAGTATTCTAATTCTGAAATGCCGTTTAAAAAAACACTCCAACCATTAAAATTAGTGCATTGTTTAATTACCTGCATCTTAATACCTCTTTTAATATATCACGGTACTGCTACCATGGGAAACATTCACTCAAGATGTCTTTCAACATGAATATTTTCATTTGAAAGGGGTATTTTCTTTAAACAATGGATTTTCACAAACTGACCAACTAAACAGGACTCAGATTTTACAGCATTGACTCCTTACAAATTAGACTATGTTCAGGCAGCACCAAATCTCTTCCATTCCACACAAACGGCAACTGTTCCTCCAACTCACAGGATGGAAAGTGGAAAGAGTCAATTTTGAGAGCAAATAATACAAATTAAATAGGACATACGCATACAGAATGGTAAGACAAGGGAAATGGTTTTAAAATGAGAGGGTAGATTCAGATTAGACATTAGGCAGAAGTCCTTTCCTGTGAGGGTGCTGAGGCGCTGGCACAGGGTGCCCAGAGAAGCTGTGGCTGCCCCATCCCGGGCAGTGCTGAAGGCCAGGTTGGACACAGGGGCTTGGAGCAAGCTGCTCTAGAGGAAGGTGTCCCCGCCCATGGCAGGGGGTTGGAACTGGAAAAGCTCCAAGGTGCCTTCCAACCCAAATCAGGCTGGGATTCTATCACAGATTAAGAGTGGGTAAACAACTATTTTTATTTCTGTTCTCATTAAAAGCATAAACATATATAATAAGGTTTGCACTGTAAAACCTTGCATGCTTGGGCATCAGAAAGCTGTCTGGTTACTCCAGCTTGAACACAGGCATCACATTCACCCAGGAGAGCCTGATGACACATCTGAAAACACAGCTTTAAGCAGCACCTACTACTTAATGCAAGCTTTTGTATCTTCATGCAAACTCAGTTACAGGGAACTGTTTTCTTGGAAAAACCTATGTACCCACCATTCCCATGGGTTTTGCAATTTTCTGGAAACCACGTCAAGCAGCTTCAAGGAAGCAATACACATATGGTATGTGTGTGTGTGCATATATATATATATATTCTACACCTAGCCTGGAGCAATCCCAGGCACAGCTCCAGGCTGGGCATAGAAGAGATTCAGAGCAGCCCTACAGAGAAGGACTTCGGGAAATTGGTCAATTAGAAAATGAAAATGAGGCGGATGCAGTGTGTGCTTGAGCCCAGAAACCAACCGTATCCTGGGCTGCATCAAAAGGACTGTGACCAGCAGGTCGGGGAAGATGATCCTGCCCCTCTACTCTGCTCTCGTGATACCTCACTTGGAGTATTGTGTGCAGTTCTGGTGTCCTCAACATCAAAAAGACATGGAACTGTTGGAACAAGTCCA
>JAOEHX010061212.1:0-11165 GCA_025448015.1 Bolborhynchus lineola
GACAAATAGAACTGCTCGTGAAACTGGGTCCTGACCTTGAAAAATCTTCAATCAAATGGTAACTTTCAGTTTTGTGCCACATTCCTATCTATTAGACACAGCAGAAGTGAAAAGGCTTCTTAAAGAAAATCAGATGGAATAATCAGGCAACTTCTGCACACAGCGGGGAAACTAGATATATGGCAATGTACACATAATAGTACTAACTCAGGCTGGCATCTGTGAACCTTTCCACTGTAAATTAAAATTGTTCAAAATCAATACATTTATAACTACTTATATAAACTACTGTTTATTCCCTCATCCAAAAGCAACCAAAAGAAAAGGTAAAGACAACAGTATATTCCTTTATACTATTCCACTTTATACAAGCGTGAGCAATCTTTGTTGGGCCAGCTGGTTTAAGCAAGAGCCTACTTTTACTGCTCTCCACTGATAAAAAAACTCAGGGTATTCTTTATGATATGTCCTTACTGTCTTGCTCCTTACTAATTTTCTCTCTTGTACTTACTTCCAGTAAAATCTTACATAAACTTAATTATAACCAAGATTAAAAATAGACAATTCCTTTAGATTCAACATGCACCTATTCTAGATATGGCCATTATTAGAAATAATATTTTTTTCTGTTACAACTCTCATGCTAGCAGTCTTATTTACTGGTGTCCTAAAACTAGTGTGTACTAACATTGTCTTCTAATTCAGTGTGGAACTACTTGTCACAAGAGATGCATGCTGTGGATTTTTAGCTGTTCAACTCCGTGGAGAATGATTCTGCAAAATTAAATATCTACCATGTTCTCCAGGCAGGCATTTTAATAGTTAATAGCAGGGGTTTTTTTAAAAAAAAAATGGAGAATGTATAATACAAATATATTTTTTTTTTTTTAACATCAACACATATTTGCATTAGTATTGAAAACACTGTAGAAACACACATCCCTAGATCATTCAGTCTTCCCCAAGGAATTATTCTGAGTGTTCTCAGTCTCAGTTATACGATGCCATCTGTGATAAACAATACATACACTCTATCGGATTTGTATTTGTTTTTAATTTAAGTCTGAATACACATATCATCTTTTCAGGTATATATAATGAAATGCACAAGGATTTTTTAAGACTGGCATTTGGAAATTCTGAAAGAAACCACAGTTCTGAACTACATCATATGTGTTCACTCAAGTACTGTGCATAGCATATAAACAATGACTGCTTCAGAGCACATTAGCTACAAAATACTACAAACCAGAAAATAGCATCTATTGTGCATTTTTGCCCAAAGCTAGTCATTGTAAATTTGTTTGTTACATATTTTCAGTGTCTCTTGAATATCTCTCAAAACCAAATGGTTTGTTTGTTTTTAAAGAGACAGTGGGGTGTCACATGATCCAGCTCAGAATTCCATAGAAAGAATAGATTTCAACGCATATAGTTTCAAAACCAAAACATTCTTCATCCCCACTGGAAATATTTAACCAAGGATCACATCAGATATTTAACAGGGCAGACTTCAATATGCAGGACACTGCTATGTGCAATATGTACATCTGCCTGTCTAAGAATTAATATAGAATACTAGAACACTCGATTATGCATTTAGTATGAAAAGAAAATTCCAGGTGCATAAAATACAGACACTAGCACTACAAAACCCCTTTCAGCTTCTGAGGTTGCTAGATTTTCAAAGAATCATAGAATGGTGTGGGTTGGAAGGTTCCAACTGCCCTTCCATAGAAAGGGCACCTCCCACTAGACCAGGTTGCTCAAAGTCACATCTAGCCAGGCTTTGAACACTGCCAGGGATGGATCAGCCACAGCTTCTCTGAACAGCCTCTTCCAGCACCTCACCATCCTCATAGTGAAGAATTCCTTCCTACTATATAGCATAAATCTACCCTCTTTCAGTTTAAAGCCATTCCCCCTTGTCATATCACTACACACCTCTGTAAAAAGTCTTCCTCCAGCATTCCTGTAGGCCCTCTTTAGGTATTAGTTTCAAACATTATGCTATTTTACCAAGGTACATATTTTCACATATACACTTTTGTTTGCTGCTAATTTTCCTTAAAAACCTATGGTCTCATAAATTGTATAATTTTAGAAGCACTAGTACATATTCTTTATGTTATATTACATTCCAACCAGTATATACTAATTTCAGTTGCATCAAGTCACAGTGTCACACATATTCAGAGAGCAACAATGGTAATATTCTTCAGGATCTGTTTTATAAGATCTTATGAGCGTAGAATAATAAGCATGACTAGTCCAGGTGGGGACTTTTTTCATGGAGGCAAGCTAAACTTTCCCAAGTAGAATGAGATGTACCTTAGGATGCAGGCCTTCAGCTAAAATATCAAAGAATAAGCAAATGAAATTCTGTTGTCCCTAGTTCCCCAGATTCACAAATACCAGTTTTACAATTCAAACCCCAAAACCTCAAGGTATAAATTCTGCGGGTGGCTGCTGTGAACATTTTTTCTACACCTCAACTGAATAAGCAATGAGTTCTCTTTTGGTTAAATCATCTGGTTAAGTTACAATTTGCTTCTAATGTACTCAATACATCACTCCTCTCTCATTCTCCCTTATTAATTTTAAATACTGAAAAGCCTTCTTCTACCGTATATGGAAGCCCAGTCTGTGCCTGTAGTCTCTGACTTCTATTCCCAAAACAAATTATACTGAAAGCACATTAGATCTTTGATTGCATGTATTTGAAGAAAGATACCTAGAGATCATAGCTGGTGTTATGAGCTCCAGTGGTACAGTATTAGTATCCTGCAAATTCTTTGTATTAAATATACAATAACTAACAATGCATATAAAGCCTCTCTGCCAAATGCATCTCTAACTTGGCTACAATTTGTAAAACAAAACTTTTTTTTTTTTTTTTTATCCTTTTTTTAGGTCTGCTACAAAGTGCTACAAAATTAGACTGACAACTTGTGAGGTTTAAAGGGACAAATTCTACTTATTTCTTATTTTCAGGTGTAATTTTTCCATTGTAATTGACACTAACACTCTACATTTTTTTTTTTTTTTTATTTCAGAGTCATATATTTTTCTGTTTCGCTTGAGTAGGCATTTCATAAAAAAGACAAAAATTTGTGTAAAAATTCAGGGGAAAAATGAAATTGACTGCACACAAAGCACTGTTCACTGAATAAGTTAAACTACAAGAGTGCAAATATAATGCAACACTGTCTCATTAGCTGCATATGTAAATGTAAAATTAGTTGACAAAGTATTTTCAGCTCTATCCATTCACAGCTATTTTTAAAGTTTCACTACCTTCAAGTATAGCATGATTAAAAATAAATACATAAAAGAAATTTTATTTTTAAGTATAGTTCTAACTGAAAGTGGCCAAAATTTTTCCCTAATGTTTTGCTTGAAAGAAGGTAAAGAGAAAATGTCTTCTACAGGACCAAAGTCAGGAATGTCTTCCACCCCACAATGCATTCAGATGCGGTTACAAAGCCCTATATAACTTTACCTAAGTTATTAAGAAAGTATAATGGTATCACTTCAGTATATTAGAAATCACATAATTGATAATGATACTATTAAAATTTGTCCCTTCTGTAAAAGAACATTCCAAAACTTCATTTCTCTCTGCTTATAACATTTTCAAACCGCTGGCTTAGCAATGCATCAAGGTATTTGGCTAGAGACAGTCACATAATTTCAAGTACAGATAACAAGTGTGATTTCCATCCTGAATCATCCTGTCTTGGAAGTCAATCTTTGCTAAGGTTTTAGGCGTACCCTTCAGCTAAGTACATTTTTCAAGCTGGAAAATTAGTTCTTGTTCATTATGCCCAAGGGCACACTGGACTGGTGGGATATTGAGGACATTTTTTAGGGCTTCTTCTGCCAAAGAAACTATAATACACACATCTAGAAATAATTATAAGCAGGGTCCTTTACCTCTGTAACAGCCACCAGATGTTATATTTAGTAAGACCCTCGGGCTGAGTTCTTGTAGCCAGACTACACCAAATGATACCTGACAGGGCAGTAGAGATTAGTCAATTACATCTTCATTCCCTAGTCTTAAGCACAGATGCCAACTTTATTAAATTCTGATGTCTACAAGTCTCTACAGAGCCAGGAAGCGAACAATTATCAACACGAGATACTGCCATTGCTTCACAGAGTCTTTCCAAAATTATTTTTGTGCATCTTTCTTCAAAAAAAAATTACCTTTCATGAGGCAGTTGTTTGATTTTGTTTGTTTACCTTTCATTGCTTGATTTTGTCAGGCTTGGTTAAGCTAGCCCTCCCATAGCCAGTTTAAGTCTATGCACACCAAAGCATGGTCCCTGAGAATCAGTAGCAAGTCCATCAAATTTTCTATAAGGTAAATGGTTAAAATAACTACAGAACTTAGAGCAGAGCATGAAAAAAAACCATGACATTAAATTTCAGCCTGTCCCCCCCCTTTTTTAAAATTAAATATAAAAATGTTTTAGTTACACATAGCACTTTCTATCTTTGCAGATGTAGAAGAGAAGGTTCAGGGAGATCATATCCCTATGTGTAAATATCTGAGTAGTGGAGTAAAGAAGACAGAGCCAGACTCTCTTTAGTGATGCCAGAGGCACCATGTGAAAACTGAAATACTGTAAAACTTAATTGTTTTACTGTGAGAGTGGTTCAACACTGGCACAAGTTGCCTGGGGGAGGTTCTGGGGTATTCATTCTTGGAGTCAGTTAAAACCTGACTGGATCTAACCCTGAGCAACCTGCGCTAATTGATTGTGCTTTGAGCAAGAGGAATAGATGTCTCTCTAGGTCCCTTCTGAACTCTACAGTTCTGTGGTGATACATCTATAATGTGATTGCAGTAAACTGACCAAATAAAGAAAAATTATGAATTAGTGTTACAAGCACAAGTTCAAAATTTTAGTGCTCTTGGCAATAGGAAGGAAATCAATCTTCCTGCTTAATCCTTTATAGAATAACAGTGCTTTCACTTTCTGCATGTATAATTTCATCTCCTGAGTCTCAAAAATGTTAGTAGTCAGAGCTTGTGACTTGAATTAAGGTAAATGAATAATTTTGCAATTATTCAACTAAAGATAAGTTGATATAGGTATCTATTGTACTACTACTGTGTGGTCTTTCATGTTCTGTTATTACCATTTCCTTTGTAACAGCAGACACACAGTTCACCAACACTCCCTCCCCTGGAATCTGACATAACCTGCTTACACAGAAAACTAACTCAAGTTTATTGACCCAGCACAGCAAAAAATGATTACACATTTCCTTCAGTTTCCCCCAAGCTATTACATGAATTTCTACAGTATGCCTTACAACAAAATCCTGTAAAGCAAAAAAAAAAATGCTGCACTACAAGTTTTAAAAAATACTGGTGGTATTTAGCCCTTCTTAGAAATTTAAATTATTGACATTGGAACCACAGCAGTTCTAACTGACTAAAACAAAATGATAGTTTCTATTTAGTAAGAATCAACACTTCCTAAGGAAGATATCTATTTTGCTTGAATTCATATATGCTTTTCTGACAGAAGTTGGACTGTCTTCTGGTACCGAATATTCTAGATTCTGTTTATATATGACAACTATTTACTTATCTGAAAAAGACTTCTCTGCTTTGCTGTTCTAGAGAGTCACTTGTAGAAATCAGAGAATTCTCAAATTTCAGGTTTTCTTTTGTGCTACCCATTAAAACTTGTTCAAAGCAAGAGAGATCAACATCCTACAAGTAATCAAATCCCAGGAGATTACTGTAGCTGTATTATAGCTTGAGTTACATGCAGTGTGACAAGGGGCATGGGGGAGGATTTCCTTCTGCTCTCACATCTGATGAGCAGCATTCCAAAGTGTACAGGGGAGTAACATTCTTCAATCCAAGCAACTGAGATGGTTTACAATTAAGCAAAGAATCTTTGAGACTTTAGAAACTCAGATAACCCAATACTTCCATCATGCATTTCTTTCCTATCCATGCTTAATCACTACAGTTCAAAGAAAAGCAGCGGGAACAAAAATACATTTATCAAGGAGATAAAAATGAGTTTGCAGATTTTGTAGGGAACACGCAGGTGCAAACAGATATGCGAAGTATCTAATATAAATATTGTCAAAAAAAAATTTAATTCAATGGAGATCAAGTCTCCTGTTGTGAATTCATGAACTCCAGACACCCAGAGACTTATATCACAGACTTAAAGTTTAACTGCAGAATTACTCTTATGTTGTCATACCACCTTCTCTATGAATACACAAGATTTGTCTTGGAACAGGCTCAGTTCATTGCCCTATCACAAAAACTAATTTCAGAATTTCAGTCTCTGAGCAATTTATATCCACTTGACCTGTAACTTCTTTTAAATAATTCTTTTCCCTTCATAGTATTTCCCCCATGAATATATGTAGAAAGCCAAAATCCCATCTCACCTCTTCATAGAATAAAGAAACAAGACTTTGAAACAGCAATAATTTGAAAAGCATGCTACAGTCTTTTCGTCAATACCATAATCTAATTTGTCTTCTAGGACACATTACACAAAATAAAAAGGAAACAATAAAAATACCAACTTGAATTCCACACTAGCACGTCTCCCATTTACAAGCTAAAGGTGACATTTTTTAAGGATGCAGAATGAATTTAGATGGACTGTAGCCATTTTCATTTTAACTGTATGAATTGTAATTAATTTCAAAAGATGTATATACTGAAGCACTTACAGACGCCTGAAGAGAAATGGCCAAATGATGCTAATGCTGGCTTTTCCTTTAGTTGTTGAATTAAGTGGTTTATTGCCTTCCAGTCAGCATTCAAGTCTTCTAATTTTTTCTAGAAAATAAAATTACAATATATTAAATTTATAACACATATTTCAATGCAAATAAATATAAAATAAATTCATTATTTTTCCTCCACCTGATGAACTAGCTCAATTAAAAAAAGAAAAAAGAAAAACCACCCTGGCTTGTCTTGCTCCCTGATCAACAGGCCTTTGCACTTTCTTCAGGAACACAAGATGATAACTTCCTTAACATACAGTAAAAAGGTGTGAATCTTTAATCACCACAAACTGGAGATAGTAATTTTTAAAACTAAAATACAAAGGTGATTTATGTATATAAAAACCCAAACAACCTTGTCAAGAAAAACCTCTGCAATTTGCAATATCAAAAATGCAGAACACATTCTTCCACCTATTAAAAAAAAAAAAAAAAAAAAAGAAAAAGAAAAGGAAAGTCTAAGGAGTCTTCAGGGAGTCATTAACTTCAGTGTGTGGGTATGCAGTCCTGCCAGTAATGGCTAGCCTGTTACTTTTAAACAAAACTTAAGTGAAAATCTGGGGTGTGATTTATATCAGTCCTCAGATAACCGTGACAGGACTTTAGTCTTGAAAATGTTGCTCCCACCTCTCTAAGGATTGTAAGGAAGGATTAAGCATTTCAGTTCTACACTGGCATCTCTAAAAACTCTTGAGATGAAGATTGTGTTTCTTTCTTATGCCATTCTCTGATTGCCTGCAACAAAAAGCAGCACAGAGTACAAATGCCACTTAGGCATGCTTTAAGCATTCTTGTCCAATTCACAATTATCCTGTCATGATGGAAACAGGATGCTTACCAAGAAAAGTACTTTAATTACGTAGAGTCTAAGATGACAAGGGCCAATAAGAAAGGCATAGGGAAGAATACTCATTAAAAGGAAGACACAGTGAGGTAGCACAATTTTATACTCTGTTAGGGGAGTGTTTCTAGAATTTGCCTGAAGCTTTGCCATAAATACTTCAAACCTGTAAGGCAGTTTTACACCTTTCACCAATGGTAGCCAGAAAATAACCTGTTACAAACTCTAGACAGATTTTTGTGCAAATGCTTTTTGATAGGGCAGAAGAGAAAGAATATAATTCTGCATTTGGAATAAACCAAATTTTAATCTTTAAGAGCAATTTAAAAACTGCATTAAAAATTAAATAAAAAGTCAGGAATATTAGAAATTCTCCTTGATAACAGCCTATGAGAACAAGATAGAAAAAGCAATTAGGTATACATGATAAAATTCAGAATCATACTTATGCTTTATTTCTGTGTGGATTGCACATGTGGGCACACAGAAACACATATACTGGAGACAATTTATGCCAGATTTTAAAGTTCCTTTATTTTCTGCTATTGTAGCCCAATAACCTGCTTTCAGAGCTGAAAATTCAAAAGACTACTCCAGTATCTATTTATCCAATAGTAGCAGAGAGTGTAGAAAGCCCTTAAAAACAAAAGCTGGATGGTTTATACTATCAAAGTCTGGCTTCATTTTACAATATACTCAACAGTAACTCAGGAAGGAGATATGGATGGTATAAATATAATATTGGTCCTCACTATGAGTTACTGTTTAACTATTCATGTGGATGTGAGCTAGGCTTTCCTTCCAGCAATGCCAAAATATAAAATGTGCCCACCACCAATATTAGGAGGGTTTTCTGAGACAACCTCTACACCACTAATAGAAGAGTAGCTAGTTTTAAACTCTTCTATCAGAATTACATTTTGAATTAATTTTGCATCTGCTATAAATTATCATGCATGTATTAAAATGTTAACTTTTTTGAGCACAGCAATTTTACTGTAATTGCAACTCTAGAACTTTGATGACAAGTATGAACATCAAAATATGTTGCATTGAGGAACACTTTTATTGATTTCCTTTAAATGTCAGCACTGGCACAATTTAAGAGAGGTTAGCAGTCATACATGAACTAATCTCACTGACAGCACTAAAACTAGATAGATAGAGAGAAGTGATGTAATCTTTTAAATGCAAGACTGATGACAATGAAAATGAGTTCCTCACTACTTACTTTCTCACACAACATGCAAAAGGACAAACTGAGTGCTGTGGCAAGGGAGCTATAGCTCTTCCACTGCCACAGAAACCCTTTCCTGAATAAACTGTACTGTTTGAGTGCTGTTAATCATGAGATTGGGACTTATGTTCTTTTTATTGTCAATGTCATCAGCCATAACCTCTCCTTCCCCATACACAACAGCTTTACAGAAATGCATTTCTAAAGCATGAAATCCATTTTATAAAAGTGAATAGGTCTGATTATTAAAGTGCTAGTGCTTAAAGGATCACACATCTCATCCCATTCTTGATTCTTAAATCAGAAAATACTAGGATTTCTTTTGGCAAAAAAATATTTTTACAGTCCCCCATTGCAAAATTCTATTTTAGTATGCTTAGTGAAGGTGTGAAAATATACTTATAACTAGAAGATTAAGTATGTGTTAATATAAATCCATGGGATCCAAATACTAATGAAAGTATATCATAAAGGTTGCAAAGATAACTAGCTGAGCATTAGGAAATGCCACTAACTAGGAACATTAATTCAGATACCACATACATAATTGCACCAGTATCTTTAATTCTCTCACACATACTGTCTTCCAGCACCAGAGAGGTTTGCAGTGTGAATGAATCTGTAAGACCTCTACTTCATTTATTGAAAAGAATGAGAAGATCTGAGTTAAGGAAATCAGAGAGAAAAAAGAAAGCTAAGACAAAGGTGCCACAGACAACTAAATATTCCACAAAGCGGTCAAGCAATGCTAAGCAAGCATTTAATGCTTTTAAAGAGGCCATGCAATTTTATCTTTTTCTCTGTGCCACAAAATAAAACAAGAGTGTAAGAATTGCTGCTTGCACTGTGATTGCAATCCACATCCTATACTGAATTAGGTAGTATTCAGCCTAAACCAAGATCACCTTAATTCAAGAATTTTCTAAATTTACGAGTGGTGCTTAACTTCTCAACTTTGTTAATATCTTTTCAAAACCACTCTCATCCATGTAAAAGTTATTTCTGTTTAAACAAAATATCTTTGTGACATTTGCTGAAAAGTCTATATTGTGACATATAAACAGCAGGAAGTGCTGGAGTTACTTTTGAAGAACGATCACAAAAAAACAACTCAGAATAAATGGGTAGAAGCGTAAGGAAACCTATATCATCAAGAAAACTATTCAACAGTCCTGACAGCATATATTCACTATTTCATGACTTACTGAATAAGACAGACAGTGAATCAGAAATTAACTTCAGAGGTCTTTCAATTAACTGAACTACAGAATGTAGTGAAAAAAAGTAAAATACAATTAAAGGCTGACTAGAAATGAAACATTTGCTACTCCACAAGTAGTTACTGATTTCCTCACAGGCACATTTTATAATATCATTGTCAAAAGTAAAACTGAAGAAAAATCACAATCTTTATTTAAAGAGTTAACTCATTCCAGCAAATCGGGTAGAAACTGGCAGTTTCCATGTCTTTAATGTGAACACGAAAAAGAAAGAGATACAGCGTATACTTCTGTCAGAAGTTTGGCTAAAACAGAATCATTTCACACAATTTATATTTCAGTCAGTGATACACAAAACAAGTACTAGTTCTTCTCCTTGAAAATGCCAGTATTCATTCTGCAATTCTTTATATGCAATTATAAAAATCTAGAAAGTCAAAACTTATGCTTTTTTGTTGGTTCAGGTGCTTTGTTAAAATGTGGAGTAAGAGCCCCTAAGACTGCAGCTGAAGTCATATGAAAGAAGCAAATAGAATTATTCCAGGGTGATTTTTTTTGTTCATTCATTCAATGTGTAGATAATGTTTCAGTTCCCAACAATAATAGCATGGTATTAGTCAAGGAAAATAGACAACACAGAGTCAAAAGCTTTGTTTCTGCCCACTATCATTATCACACTACTTTTAAGTCATCTTGAGTAGATTACAGAGGAGGGCCATGAGGGTGATCAGGGGACTGGAGCACCTCCCAGATGAAGATAGGATGAGAAAGTTGGGGCTATTCAGCCTGGAGAAGACAAGGCTGCATGGAGACCTCATAGCAGCCTTCCAGTATCTGAAGGCAGGTTATAGGAATACTTGGGAGAGACTCTTCATTAGAGACTGTAGTGACAGGACAAGGGGTAATGGGTTCAAACTTAAACAGGGGAAGTTTAGACTGAATATGAGGAAGAAATTCTTTACTGTAAGGGTGTTGAGGCACTGGAATGCATTGCCCAAGGAAGTTGTCGTGGTTTAGGCCGTAAATCAGCCGCGCAGTTTGCTACATGGAGAATCAAAAGAATGCAACTCCCACAGGTTGA
>JAOEHX010061216.1:0-11102 GCA_025448015.1 Bolborhynchus lineola
CTCACCACTCTTACAGTAAAGAATTTCTTCCTCATATCCAATCTAAACTTCCCCTGTTTAAGTTTGAACCCGTTACTCGTTGTCCTCTCACAAAGTCCCTAATGAAGTGTCCCTCCCCAGCATCCCTATAGGACTAACACTACTTCTCCTTGCCTTTTTCAACTAACCTGTCTTTTCCATTTCACCATCAGAATATCTCTTTTCCTCACATGACAGTTACTATAAAAATCATAGAATCATAGAAAGGTTTGGGTTAGAAAAGACCTTGAGATCATCCAGTTCCAACCCCCTGCCACAGGCAGGAACACTTCACACCAGACCATGTCACCCAAGGCTCTGTCCAGCCTGGCCTTGAACACTGCCAGGGATGGAGCATTTACTGCTTCTTTGGGCACCCTGTGCCAGGTCCTCAGCACCCTCACAGTAAAGAACTTCTTCTTTATATCTAACCTGAACTTCCTCTGTTGCAGTTTGAACCCATCCCTCTTTGTCCCGTCACTACAGTCCCTGATCAAGAGTCCCTGTTTTATACTGATTCTGTGTAATTAATATGGTGGTTTTTTGCTCGTCCTTCAGATCAAATAGAGCAAGTTACTAGCATTTTATGACGAGCAGCTTCCTATGGTCTGTGAATCTTTGCAAGGTGCAACAATAGGACTTGACAGTCTTCAGGATCTTTTCCTGAAAGATCATTAATCAATCTCTAATGATTTTATAACTGATCATGCCATTCCTGGTTTTCTGTATCTCTCTTTCTTTTACTTCTTCCAAACCAAATAATTTTTCCTGCCTACCCATGAAGGCATAAAAACATGTGGTAAGGGTTGTAGCATATCCATCAGGGCTGATAAGGTTTGCTTTATGGCTTCTGCTCTTATAAAATGGTCTCCAAGTTGCAATCAAATCCTTTAAATTCATATGATTGCTTGGAAGAAATGGAGGGAAGTGGGAGATGTTGGAAATATTTCAACTAAAAAAGTAGAAAACCTGACAAATAGGCTTTTGTTGTTGCTTTATTGCAGAGCAATTATAAGAATTGTGATCTACAGCACTGGCTTTAAACACAATAACAGCATGACAATTTATATACATGACTTGACTCGCAAGAGCAGTGGAAGGGAGTCTCACCTCAGTGATTTTGTTTGTTCTATCACTGAGTCCTTGCTCTGCCAACCAAGCAGCAAGACCTCAGCTTGCTTTTACTGGGAAAATATTAAATTAAACCTCTCAGATTTTTCATTTTCCATATCAAAGATTTGCAAACCCACAACACAATACTGGGAAGCCTCAGCCTGTACAGCCTGTATTGTCTTTGGTTTCTATTTCTGTATTAGACGTTCACCCCTCAATACAAACAGCAATAAGTTTCCCTCAGCTAGCTGCCATTCAGATGTTCCTTGTGTGTACAGCATGTACAATGCAGCATGGTCTTACACAGGGGTCAACAACCTTCCCTGCGTGACATGCCAGACAAATTTTCTTTCATAAATCAGAGATGAGATGGAAAAAACACAGGAGAGGGCAAGAAATGCTTAATTATATAGATTTGATGGGTCTGTTGATGGCCAGAACTTCCTTTTCTGCAAAGCAGAAGCTTCTGTTGAGTATGAGGGCAGCTGCAGGTTGCTCTTTAGATGCTGTGGCTGCCCCCCTAACATTACTTGTACTGTAGGTGGAAGCTCTCCAGACAAAGTCACTCTTCCCCAAACAAATGATATGTCCTTATTCCAGCACCTCCTACCTCTAGCATGGACTTTAGAGGTAGAACCACTCTTTTCTTTGTCTGGGCTTCCTCAGCAAGGGAACTATTTGCTTAAGATTCCTGGGAAAAAACAAAGAAACCCAAGGGTGTGTTCTAGTGCCTTGATCATCACACTGGGATGCAGGATTTCGCTATAGGTCTCTGGTATGCATGACCCTTTCTGAAGTCACATCATCTTCCTCATGTGGCAAAAACGAAGGTAGAACAGCATATTAAAGAGATTGTTTTCTGAGTTTATCTACAAGAATTCATGCTAAATCCTTCTCTAAGGTAATTATTCCAATTCATTACCTTGGTTTGAGAATAGAATAGCGTGGTTTGGGTTGGAAAGGACCTTAAGATCATCCGGTTCCAAGCCCTCTGATTATATTTTCTGGTTTTGTTTTCCCCATGGGGGAGAGCTGGGTGCACTCACTAAGTTAGTGTATGATGAAATATTACCAAAGTTCTGCCATTAGAGTTCCAATGTTCACGGTGCGGTCAATGGGTGTGAAAGTGATGGAAGATCCACTACAAGAATAAGGACTTTGCCAATACACTGAATTGCAAGAATACCTGATTCCTGCATCCAGGTTGTTTCTGCTCTTTGAAATTCAGAAATGAAAAGCCAAGCCTAAGCAAAGGTAGGGCCACCTAGTAAAAATCCAGAAGAGAATCTCATTGAGCCTAAACTGGAGCTTATCAAAGCAAGAGATGATAAAAAAGGGCATCTTTTCCATTGCAAATGGTTTTAAGCAGCACATTTTCTGCATTGCTGTGACTAGATTTGAAGCAGCAGAGACTGAAAGAAGAGTGCAGGTTGACTTTGGAAAAAGGTGAGCGCAGTCAATCAGTTATTGAGAACTCCTTTATAACAATAGTGAGTGCTTTTTCCATTCTTAGATTCTGGAAGTGCTCAGTGCATGTAAGCAAAAACTGGCATTTTAAGAAGCTCACAATAGGATTCTAAACTGTGGTGCCCTGGATTTATCACTTGATATTGCAGTTCACATCCCTGTCGAATATCTCCATTAAGTCCTCGCATAATTTCTGCTAATAAGAGAATATTCTGCTGTTATACTCTGTGATTCAATTTTTACCCCTGAAATGAGCATCAGGGAACCAATTTGTTCTTGTTCTCAACTGCTTTTAACAACACTTTAAAGTCAGGTCAGGTACAGCCATTCTATTATTTTTCCCTGGTTCCAAAGTAATTGCATCTTATACTTCATTCTGTGTTTAATAGCATATCACAGATGAACTTGGAAATGTAAACCAGAATGCCTTTCGACTGTAACAATTATTCTTTTAGGGACATTCAAGACGTTGAACTGGCAAGCAGATCCAACAGAGATCTTGCCCACAAAACACAGAGTTATACTCATTTCTCACATCATTCAATCTCACGCACAAAAAATTAGGCTCATGATATCTGCAGTCTACAGAAGATCCATGTAAGCTCCAGGATCCAGTGTCTTCAGTACTGTACTGATGGACCATCCAAATATAGAATCATAGAATCTTAGAATCAATCATAGAATCATAGAATGGATTGGATTGGAAAGGACCTGAATATCATCCAGTTCCAACCCCTTGCCATGGGCAGGGCCACCTCACAATAGATCATGTCACCCAAGGCTCTGTCCAGCCTGGCCTTGAACACTGCCAGGGATGGAGCATTTACCACTTCTTTGGGGACCCTGTGCCAGGTCCTCAGCATCCTCACAGCAAAGAACTTCTTCCTTATGTCTAACCTGAACTTCCCTGTTTCAGTTTCAACTCATCACCCCTTGTCCTATCACTACAGTCTAATATTTTACTAGTCTAGATATAAGGGCAAAAGAGTGTCAATAAACCATTTTACAGGAAAATAATCAAATTAAAGAGATTTACAAAGTGGAGTTTGCATATTCTGGTAGAGACAAAAACTTCTACTTCATGCATTCCAAACCCAGGAGCAACATAAAGCTGCCTCTTACTTTTTCCAGCCAGTCTATTTCTTTAGCCCAGTTTTATGATGGAGTTTATAGCCTTGCATATGTTCCTTGATGTTTACCTGATCTGCTTCTGTATAAGTCCATGCTTCCACCACAGTTTTCTTGGAAGACTCTTACACTGCATTACATTCCTTTTCTCCCCCTGTACTTTCCATTAAATAAGGAGACTGAATGGCAACCCTCTGTTTAGTACTATTCATCTTCCAAAGAAGCACATGTTTTGAGAACAAGCATATTGCTTGTGTTGACAAGTGGATTTCTCAGAGTCTATCCTGTACACAACAGAACTGGCATTCGTCACACATTGGTATTTGTCTATTTTGACTCACATTGAAATATCTCTTTCTAGAATCAAAACTTCTTCAATTCTAACATCTTCTCTGATCATTTCTAAGCTCATTGAGATTAAGCAAGACTCACATGGAGCTCGAAGGGACAGCAGTGCCATGGTAAACATGTGCTGAAAGTGCTTTGACATACTGAGATCTCAGTGGCACCTGCATCACATCCATTGCCAGCAAACACAGCCCAGACTGTATGCTTGGTTGTGAGCTTTCCCTACCCACAGGTGGTTACTTGTTAGATAATATTATTTCTGCTGTCTATGTAATATTGCAGAATATCTCGTTTTCAACAAGAACCAGAAAAAAGGAGTAGCATATTGAGGCTAAAAGATGGCTGAAGCATCTCAGTGTCTGCACTTTGGTCTTTGGCATGCTTTTAGACACCACTGTTTCCACATCACTATAGATAATCTTTTCAGGAATAGAAATGCAGACAGGTGAACAGAAAATACTTCTGCAGAGACATCAACCAAGCCACTGTAAATGTCTATTGACAGAAACATCCCAAATTCACTTAGGTGAAGACTTTCATTAATACTTGAAGTTATTTTTTGCTGGCTCCAGTTTCAGACCTGAAGCAAATGAAAGCAAGGATTGAGTATGACATTGCTTTGGCATGATAGGTCACTCAGACATGGGCTCTACTTCACACTGAAACCCCTGAAGCAGATCCCACTGAAATCAATGGAGATCATTCCATCCAATTAACCACATTTTGTGGCAGACTCAAGAGGTCTTCGTTACAGACAGGTCAGCACTTGGCAATAGTGTTAATATACTTGGGCTAACAGCCAAGGATTTCTGCGTTTGCTGATGCTGTATTGAAACATTTTCCATGCTGTAGTCGATGTATCCTTTGCCTCAGTGATTTTCTAAGCCCCAGCACATGACCCACCATCTATAATAATGTACGGATGCTCTTCTGCATCACCATCTAAATTTAAAGGTTCACCTGTATGCCATGGCCTTCTCTGGATTCATGAACAGCACGAAAGTTCTTGTTCATTTTAATATGGCAGAAATTATGCCAATAGGTCTGGGAGGTTTCTCATTGACAATATCAGCTTCCACAATGCCTGTGTAGGTTTGGATGGAGAAGAGTGCCCACACAGCTATCAGAAGATGCTGACATGCCCTGTTAGCAAGCTTTGTTCTTGAACAGAGATGCACAAACAGCTTCTGCCTGTTTATTCTCTTCTGTCCAGAAAACTAAGGCTGGAGCCTTAGGTAATTGCAATCCATTTCAGAATCTGGTTAGTCCTCATGCACACCTGATCCCCTCATCTTGCTTGTTTCTCATGACCAGGTGGCACCTTTAAGGTGCTGGATCACATCCAAAATACAAAGCTCATTAGCCTTGCTCAGATCTGATGTGAAGGTAGACTCTGAGAGTGGTGGTATTTGATGCCTTTCAGTACTTAAAGGGGGCTTATCAGAAAGATGGGGACACACTCTTTAGCAGAGCCTGCAGTAAGGTGTGAAGTTTTTGAACTCAAAAAGGGTAGATGCAGAATAGCTATGTAAGGAAGAATTTTTTATGGTGAGAATAGGTGAAGCACTGTCACAGGTTGCCCAGAGAGGTGGTACATGCCCCATCCCTGGAAACATTCAGGTTGGACAGGGCTCTGAGCAACCTAATCTACTTGACGATGTGTCTGCTTCTTACAGGGGTTTGGACTAGATGACCTTTAAAGGTCCTTTCTATGATTCTATGCTAGAATGTCTTGGGACACACATGAGACACTCCCATCATGTATTATGAAGGTTTTTACATTGATTCAATAATATACTTGCTGTTCTTGAAACTCAAGACAAATTTTATCTCGATTTTTATTTTAATATATCTTAATTTTTATTAGTTTAACTTAATCTTAATTTTATCCCTGGAAAAATCCTTAGTGCTCTTGGGACCTTGTTACACCACTGAGATATCTTGACCTCAGTGTAGTTTCAATTTGCAACAGGCTAGAGCACCTCTGAAGAAAAGATAGAGATAAAACAATCAACTGACAAAAGAATCTTTGGGGATGGCAGCAGTGATGTGGCTGGGGTTGGTTGTTTGCTGGCATGTCCTCTTATCTACCTGAGCAGCCATTTCCTTGGGTTCACCTTGGACTTTGGCAGTTGAAGCACTCCTATATATTAAGTAGCAAGGCTCTGTACAGCTATTTCTTTTTTAAGTATGAGTTAGGCTGAATGACCTTAGTAGAAAACTGCCAACAAAAGCACAAAAAAGTTTAATTGAATTAAGTCTAAATAATATGATCTTGGAGTTTTAATACACACGTATCTATTGACATTGTCTCGCTGTTAGAATAAAAGAACAAAGTCCTTGTACTGCTCTTCTGCAGAGCAGGCAAATTTACAATATACAGGAAAAGGAATCTGAAAGGCAAAGTCTTCATATAATCTTTTAACCAGTATTAGAAAGTGAACTTCAAAGGTGCTGCTATTGAAGTGTGGAAAGACCTGTATTACAGGGTGTTTGGGACCCAGCAAGGTAGCACACTGGGCACATTCTTTATTTCGTGTATGACAGAGGTAAATGCTCTAATAGTGACCTATGGGTACATTTTGAGGTCTCAGGGCAGCTGTGACATATTTAGGATTTTCTTCCTTAGTACAGGAGGAAGAAATCATTGAAAGGTGATTAAGGGTTTTACTTTTGAAAGGTATAGAAAACAGAGAATAAGAGCAGAAGACTTAACTCTTCTAAGAAACCCCTTGAAAACTGTAGCAACTCCCAATGTCCTTCTCGTTCAGACAGGTCATTGCATGATACATGTATGGTACTGCCTGGCTGAACCATTCTGAGTATTCTATATTACAACCTGTGCCTACACTTTTCAGCTGCATACATCCCATCTTTCTAGTCTTTTCTGTAAGAGATGAGATACAGCTCAGTCCCACATAGCTGCTTGCTTACTCCCTCTCAGTGGGATGAAGAAGAGAATCAGAAGCCCTAAAAGTCTGAAAACCTGTGTGTTGAGATAAAGGCAGGTTAATAGCTAAAGCAAAAAGCAGCACACACAAGCAAAGTACACCAAGAAATTAATTCACCACTTCCCATGGTCAGGCAGGGGTTCAGCCACCTTCAGGACAGCAGGGCTCCACCACACGTAACGGTGACTTGGGAAGACAAACACCATCACCCTTAACACCCTCTGCCTCCATCTGCTTCCCCCAGCTTCATATGCTTGATTACCACATCAGATGGTCCAAAACATCCTTTGGGTCAGGCAGGGTCAACTGTCCTGACTGTGTCCTTCCCAACTCCTTGTGCACCCCAACCTAATTGCTGGTGGGGTGAAGAGCAGAAAAGGCCTTTACTGCCTTGAACTGCTCAGCAATAGCTGAAACATCCCTATGTTACCAACACTGTTTCCAGCACAAATCCAGAACACAGCCCTATCCTAGCTACTATGAAGAAAATGAACTCTATCCCACAAGAATCAGTACAGTTATATATCTAAAGAGCTTCTTCAAGGGATTATTTTGCTTGCAGAATTGCAGTTTGGTTTCAGGCCATCCTTTGAACTGCAAGAACACTCAGAAAAGATTCCTGTTGCAGATTAATAAACAGGCAAGCTGCAACAGGCTCAGGTGTGAACTGCAAATCGTTGGAAGATGGAAGAAAATTGAGTCTGTATCACCTCTGTTTGCTCTTTTCTTACCCTTTCCTTGGCACCCTGATTTGACTGATGGCAGGGACAGGTTACTTGTGCTTGCTCTCAACTAGTTCCTCTGCCCTTATGATCTCATGGCTCCAACCCAGGCTGATAGAAACATACCTATGTGAATACTGTTGCCCTGGTAAGATAGTTCAAACTTATCCTTTTTTGATTATTATTTTCAGTAGCAATTGCTGCAAGCTCTATTTGTTAATGCACATATTCCCCCATGCCCTTGTTTTGCAGATGAGGAAGCTGGAAATCAAATAATAAAAGTTAACATGAAGGGATTATTACAATCCTTATAAAGACTTGGGGGAAATTATTATGCAAAGAGATGCATAATAATGTGTTAAAAAATACACTGAAAAAGTGTTAAAAATACTTCAGATTAGTTTGTCTGGTGATGAATAGAGCCAAAATTAAAGGAATAGAGAGATACAATGATGTTAGAGAGAGATAAACCCATTTTTTCAAATTCCTTATGGAGCCGCAGCATTCCGAAATTATTTCTGCTTTTTGCTCTTTCTTTCTCATTTAAGATTTCAGACTCCAATAATATTGGAAAGAATTATGAAGGTTTATTAGACAACAGGGAACTCAGCTATCAGAACAGCGTCTGCTTACTCCCTAATTTCAGGCCTTAGGTTTTGCATGCTTTTTGCCCTCTGTGTTTTTCCACAATCAGCTTTCCTTATTTACCTGTTTTAGGGAGTAGACATCTGTAACAGCCTCTAATAATACTTGGCTATCCAGCTAAAACCATTAGCAACATCATGGGTGTGATGACAAATTGCAAAGGATAATCCCTACTTTCATCTGCAATCTTGGACTCCCTCGTCTCCTACTTCCATTTTCACTGGACAAAAGATGGATGGAAGAGAATGAAGCTCTCCTTCTGCTATAGGGGTGTAACAAGGATGGGGCAGGGAACTATCAGGGAACAGGGAAACCATATGGCCAGAAAGATTCACCTCATTTTCATCTTCCAGTAGTATAAGATCAGAAGGAAATATAAAGATCTGTTCCCATTCAGGATATAACAGGATGAATCTTGAGTGGATGTGCTTGACCTAATCCTTGGGCAGTACTGTTTTACCTGCATAAACTGGAGGAGGAAAAAAGCTCAAAGTCAAAACTCGTGCTAATTACAAGAAACCTTAAGACAGCCATCAGACCCAATTCTGTAGTACACTATAAGGGGATTTTTACTGTGTTGGCTCAATCGGGTATAATACTTGTGGAAGTCTCTGTCTCACTGGATGCTGCTGCTGAACGCACTTTCCTTCCATGTAATCTTCATTTTATTTCTCTTCCTTTCCATGCTTTCTGACTGAGCTCACCTCCTTGACCCACTTCCTAACACTTCCAGCTTGAGCAGAGAAGATTAACATTCATGTTTTTACGTCTGTATGTGCACGTTTTCCCATCACCAGGCACTGTAGACAATTACTGTCATGGGCAAACAATGTCCACCTTTAATCAATTTCCACCAAGTTAATTTCTACAAGTGTTGCTTTATTACCAGGAATGAAGATGAACAAAGGGAACGAAGACAGACAGGAAATCCCAGGACACTGTGCCTTACTCAAAGAGGCAAACATAATTAATTGTAGTGGTTTAATTTCTGCACCTTCTGCTTGCTCCCATGTCAAAGCCCAGGTGCCTTTAACTGGCATGTTAATTAGTTCTGCGTTAGCAAACAAAGGCACTGCAACTGTTATAGGCATTAAATTGCAAATGTAAGATGCTGCTGCCCTGGGCCAGCTGACAATTACCTGCCACATTGAAGCAGATCTATCAGTAATACAGAGATCTGATGAGAATGAATGTCACGGGGGCCAGGACTTACTTGGTCCTTTGGGTTCATGTCACAACTTGTTAGGCATGGCCTGATGTTAGAATAACACAAGGGGGATTTTCCCATCACCACCTTCGTTTAGCTCATGGCTGTGTCTTAAATCCATGGAGTGGATGGGAGTGGAGGGAGCATGACCAGTATGTGCATATAAGATGATTTGCATGTTTCTTAATTAGACTCCACAGGCTGTCTCGGTTGATGGATTCATCTGAGGTCCCGTTGAATCCTCTTCAGTATGTAGCACATGATAGGTAGAAGAGAAAGGCATTTCTAAAATTCTCTTTACCTTTAGCATATCCTCTCAAGTTGGAAAATCATCAGTTTCGTTAGCAGCAAGGAAACTGAGGAATCTTTTCAGGTTTTCCTTGACACTTCCTATAGATACACTCTGCCAAGGCAATTAACTGAATCTATACCCTGTTTACTCCTGATGCCCTCTGAAATACAAATCCATCAATACTCTCTAACACTGGAGGAGCCAATCACAACATCAGCCTTTCCTAAGCACATGCAAATGAAAATAAATGGTTTGGGATTACAATGACCATATGAATTTCTGCTTTAATTCACAAGGACTGTACACTGGCATCAGACAAGAGCACATCTAGAATGTTAAATAGAATGTTAAAACGCATTTTCCTAAAGTATGGGCTTAATTAGAAAGGCTAAACTGCCATACATTGCATGAAAAGGGAATCTCAACCAGTTTCCAAGTTTATGGGATAAAGTATAATAAACTGAGGCTCTTATTCACACTTTTTAATCTTTCTGCTTTTCGTGCAACCCCCTGATCATTCTTCAAATAAAGCTATAATTGAAATGAAGCAACTTCTTTCTATTATCATACTGAGAATGGAGGAGAAGCCATAGAAGTTTTAAGGCACCCAGTACTGAGATCCTGCAGGCTTTTTATGGGCAACTCTCCCATCAGTATGGAAATGAAAACTTGCAATTCATTTTGTTTTCACAATGGGAAAAAGTCAGTCTCGTGGCATTGAGGCTTTATGAAGTATGCAGAAATTTATTAGCTGAAAGCAAAACTGAAGTGATATTATATATGTTCCAAGGATAAAACATCCCTTTGGAAATGAGCAATTCAACCCTTTGAAAATCCAAGCAAGGGCAGTAGGTATCATATGGAAATCTAACGCTAGTAAAAAGATGGAGAAAATGCTAGTGCCATCTATTGGCACGAAAATATAAAGGTGGAAAAGAAGCTTGGGCTCATCCGCGAGTATCCAAACAAGGATAGAGGAGGCTGTTTGTTCTAATCATATCAAGTTAAGATATTTGTAAATATTCGCTTTTATGTTTAGTCTTTTTAATGATGTTGTATTTGGGGTAAATATGTTGACTTTAAAATTAATCACCGTTGTAATCAAGCTGCAGCGAAAGATGGGGATTTGAATGTATTGCTGAGTGGATAAATGCTGGCATACTGTCTAATGCTCTTAAGCAGGTTTGCAGTGTCATCACAGGCTGTAGCTG
>JAOEHX010061221.1:0-15965 GCA_025448015.1 Bolborhynchus lineola
TCAATTTGTGAGTTTTTTCTCACTTCAGCCCTATGATTCTCTCCCCTATCCCACTGTGGGGGATTGAGTGAGCAACTGGTTGGAGGCCTAGCAGCAGCTGCAGTGAACCCAGCACACAATTTTTGTCTCGAATGAAAATGCTAGGTCTTTATCAGAGCTGCCTATGGCTTCTCAGGAGAGCACAGAAGGTTTAATTCATTTGCCCTAAAACACAGAGCTGTGATATTCCTCCGCCTGGCACAGGAAAAATTGGAGAGCCAGAGGGAATGGGACATTCCTAAGAAATCCAGCTTGCTGTTCCTGCTCTTTCCAGAGGTAGGCATAGCAATTGCTGTTGCTGTTGAAAGTGTGCTTCTGTCCTCTGTTCCCATCATCCTCTAAGGATAATGTATTTTGCACACACTCTCACCCATGTGTTTGCAGGAGCCATGATAGTAACCAGTCTGGTTTTCCAGGGCTCAGAAATGGGTGAAATAGGCAGCAGCACCTCTGATAAGCTGCAACCCCATGTTCTCCTGGGGAGCGGTGTGTTTTTCCCGGGCTTGGAGCCAGCCTCAGACTTTAGAATGCTTTTAGTAGACGGAGTAATCTTCCATTGCCTTCAAGGTGCCATTGCTCTGAGAACAAGGATAATGCATCACTGTTTCCTTTATATGAACACTGTAACAGAGATGACACCCCTTCTTCTTGCCATTCAGGGATTCCCCTCTTCAGAGAGCATATACTGTTGTGAAAAATGAGCAAAAACTAGTCTAATCTTCATTACCACATGGGTCCCTATTGACATGTAGCTCATTTGCAACAGACAATCTGGCAATTTTATGAGCTTTTAAGGTTTTGAAATTGCTTTGTATTTCACATTGGAACAACATCCATATCTTTTTTATTTCAAAAATGGCAGGCTATCAAAACCATCTTTTTTAGAGCAATAATATTAGGTTTTCATTTCAGATCTCTATACCTGTCTGGCATCAGAAGTGACTGGAGTACCCTGGATTTCATAAAACTTCGTATTGCAAAAACTTCCTCAAAATCAATACCTCATTGCAAAAATGTCTTTCCAGACAATCCTATATTCTCCTGGATATTCTGAAAACAATAGAAAAAGGTTAAGAACTTCTTTCATTTGAACTGAGATATGATTATTTCAGGACTGGTAACATGCTTTAATAGAGTTGTTCTGATACTTACCTGAGGTACTAGAGAAATGCTGCTTGGAGGGCTGAGTTTGTACTTCTGACTAACTTATTCCTGAAAATGGGATGTCACTGAAGGGTCTCCAAGCTGGTGAAGCAAAAGAGAAAGGAGCAGGACAAAAATTCCTGAGAATGAGAAACAGGATGTGGAAATTTCACAGTGGTCTGAAAAGCCAAGGAGAAGAATAAGACGAAAACCATCCAGGTGGCTGCATTTGAAACAAACAACAGCTTGCAATTCAAACTGACATACAACTGACATGCAGAGAGAAATGCTAAAGTACAGATAAAATAACTCAGGCAACAAATTTCCAATGCAATTTTAGCTGTCATGAGCAAGCGACTGCAAAAGCTAGTGACTGATAAATTAATTCTTGAGGCAGCCAAAAAGAATCAGAAAGACTGGAAGAATTCAAAGTCAGACTTACTAATGAGGCTATTGGAGCAAGCAAGATAATGACGTTCAGCAATGTGGTTATATTCCTGGCGTTGGTAGTGGCAGACTTTGACCAACCAGGCATATCTATATACAGTAACACAGAGGAACATTTCTTGTGATTTTTATATCACCACCTACAGATGATGTTCTGTGTATTTATAACAAGATTCTCCAGCCCTTGCTGTTCTCTTTTTCATCCTCCCACTTCTTTTATTCAAGAAGAGAGAGATGGGCTAAAAGATACATGAAAAGAATCACAAGTGTTTCAAGAATGCAAGAATTTAAAAGTGCCTCCTGTGCATTTTTTAAATGTCACTGCCAGGCTACTCACCAATTAAGCCACTGGATTTTTAATGCCAAGTTGCTGATGTAGAAGCTGCAGGCAGATGACAACAAATTCCTTACCCACATTCACTTCCTCCCACAGATGTCATCAGTGGTTGTGTCTGGTAAGTGGCTAGGTGGTGCTCTGTGTCATACTATCCAGGTCCCCAAGAATGTACCCTCAGCCAACACCTAACTCCAAACCAACATGACATAGATCATTCCACGAGCTGTCTAAGGAAGGAAGCCCAGGCAAGCTCTGGCTTTGTGGGCCATAGGTCTGTGGGAAGCACTGGGAGATGTATTTATTTACTCTGCAGCATAGCCACTCTTCACTGAACGCTTTCCATGCACATTACTGGTGACTCACTCCTTTCCTTGCCTCAGCCATGCTGGCAGAAAGAATATAGCAGCCTAGTGCATTGGATTGAAGGAACACAAAAGGACTTATGTTGGCATACAGGAACTTCAGCTGGTCATTGCCTCTAGGCCCTCAGCCTTCCACCAGCCAGAGCAGACAATCAAATGAAAGTTTCTCATTTTCCTCAGATTTGATGCAATGCTCTTTTTCTTTCACCTGCCCCTCTCATTTCGTAGTTTTGCCATGGCAGATTGTATTGTGTTTATATGGCTCATGTGGCTCAACCCAGTCCCTTGTCACATTTTCCCTCCCTGTCCTGCTGAGGAAGGGGACTGATAGAGTGGCTGGCTGCTTACATGGCAGCCAGCCAAGGTCAACACAGAGATGCAGTTTTGTATTGCTGCAGATCAGCTCTTTGGAATGGTATGTTATATGAAGTCTAACACAAGCAAGATGGGTGTTTCCACTCTTCTTGAATCCTCATGGAGGTGCAATTGCTTAAGAAAAATAGCATTTTGAACACTTTAACATTAGAGAAAGAAAGATGGGACACTTCAGATAGCTACCAGTTTCCTGAAAAATTGCATGCCTTCAGAAGGATGTCTCTCCCAACATCTTTAACTTATGCACCTCTTTGGCACCCCTACCTCCTGGTGTTAAGTACACGGAAAACATGTTGCTTGAGACAGTGGTGCAAATGCCACTCTTGAAGCTGCTCTGCACCTAGGACTGGCACCGAGCCATCAAGAGCTGTAGCAGTGAGCATCGCAACATATATATTTCCCTTTTGAACTTACTCCTGGTCATTTTGAGTGATTATTTATCTCTGAAATTGACCTCCTCTGAAAATGGATTTTCTTACTGTAGATTCTGGACAACCTCTTGCTCTAAACTGGTGCATTTCCACAAAAGGTTTTAGACTTGAAGAAACTACATTTTATGAGATGAAACAATTTTGCTGAAAAAATTACAATCCACGCAGGATGATGCTGTATTTTTTCCTCCTACTTGACTCATTCACTAGAAAAAATAGAAACCAGTTGGTAAGGGTTGGATGTCTTTTTGTGAGAAAAGCACTTGGGAGCTTCCTGCGAGCAGGAAGAGAAAGCGCGAGATTGAAAGAAGTGTGCTGCCTTTCTCACCTCCTCTGTAATACGTAAAACTAGATTCCTGTTGCCACCTACAGTGCAATTTGGCACTAATGTAGTTTATAGATTTTCATTTTGTTAATTTTATTTGTCTTACAAGCCCTGAGCTCTTGTCCCTTATGGGTTGTTAAAACAGAGGGAAAACAGTGTTAATGCAAATATCATTAAAATAGTCATCAAAATCAAAAGTATCATTCTGTTTGAATGTCAGGAGCCATATTACTGTTCCATTCTCTCAAGGACCCTATTTTTGTGTGTTTTTTCTGCTATGGAATCCATGCATATGCACGTCTGTGACCCCTCATGATATGTTTGAACAGGTCTTCTTGCTTGGGACATCTGCTCAAGCTGTTCAAATTCAGAAATTGAACATTCTACCAACAATAACTTGTTAAGTAGTATTTATTAACATCCACGCAGTCATCAGGGAAGTCCTTCTTTGTCACCAAAATGAATAGCACTAGAGAATTATTCTAAAATTTCAAGATGCATGTCAAGTCTCACTCATTTCACTCAATTAGCTCAGATCCCTGTTAACACTATTTCCAGTTGATAAATTACTGCAGCTTTGTGACTGCAGAAAAGGCTGTACCTATCTTTTCTTTTTAAATTATTTGAATTAATTACTCTTCTACAGGTTACATAGCCACACTCCAAGGAATGCTTCAGTTGGACTTGGATGGTACTTTTGACCTCAAGAGATGCTAAAATAATTCACATTAGTTATACCAGTATTTAGATAGTCATTATAGTCAGCTGAGATACAAAAAAAATCAAAACATGACATGTTACATTCACAAAAAGAAGAGAGAATAAAGAAAGCAGCTGGAAATATTAGATGCCTATTGCCCATATGTTAATGCGTGATAGATATGGAGATTATTATGAATAATACTGTTCATTCTTATCATCCCCACTAAGTATAGAATCATTATTTCCTGAACTCTTTAAAATAAATGTGAGGAAAAACTTTAATGAATTCTCCTTAGAAATCAATTTTGGTGGCAGTGACTCTTCAAAAATGGCATTTTTTTTCCCCCCCAACTTAAAGACAAAGAATCCAATGATTTATAAGAACAAAAGTAATGAATTCTCCTGTATTTCATAGAGACACTCTCTACAGATTCTAGAGCTGTCACAGAGCACAGTCAGCTCTTAAAATGCACATGGTTTAGAATATTTACTCCTGCAGTTTACAAAACAAATACACACTGCTCTCTCTCTGGATCTTCCTTAAAAGTCTGCATTACGCTGTTAGGTGAGCTTTGATCATAAACTGGGATACTTGAGTACTTTATGGACAAATTTACTAATTGAAATGGAAACTAATTTGCCAAAATCCTTTATCATGTTTTCTGAGATACAGAAAATAAAAATCTACATTTTGAATTTGCAACTAGAACATGCTTAAAATGCCTAAATAAATTACATTTGCAAGACATATGATTGGATTTTGACGATGGAAACAAACAGCATCAGTAGCACTCTGCAATATTCTATATCCCTGCTTAAGTATTTTCATCCTTACTACAGTTTTACTTTTTCTTACAGATCTTACTTAACGCTTTTTCTGTGATTAAAAAAACAGGTAACACAAGGAGGGGAATGCAGAGATGCCTTCATAATTTCTATTTGGTGGTTAGCCAGAGGCCCCTCTAAGAGGAATCATTCTTCTCTGTCTTAAATTTGCTGTTATATCTCTACACAAATCTTCTAGATAATCACATATGGCACTATTCTGCAAGATGGCAGGTGCTTTGTGTAAGATGCTCTGTTTTCTGAATGTTGAGTGGGAGTTGAGAAGTGCTTTGGGCTGTGTTACACTATGATGAGAAGCTGAGCAAGAATTGTTTATTTTCATGTTTACAGTTCTGACTTAGTTGAAAAGGAAAAAAAAAATGGTCAGGAAGGGATAATTAATGTCACATTCCTGAAATTCTTTGACCGCTCTGGGAGGAGACACTTGGTGTATCCCTCATAACAATTCACAGTGCTTAAAAACAGAGGAAATAGTTTAGCACAGACTTTTTTCAGAAATCTTATTCCAGAGGCTTTTACAGAAGATCCTAGAGATTTAATAAGAGAAGTTCAGAACAGTTTGTCCAGCTGAAAAGATGAAGTACTTTGGGGAGAATTAGCTCCAGCAAGAAACAGAGGAGGAAAAAATAATGCTGGCTAGGATACATTTCCTCTTCTGTACTTTCCTAGTCTTTGATATCAAAGCAAGAATTACACTTTGAGTAAGATGAAAACATGTTCTTGATGTTCTGGTATCCCTGGCAAGAATGGGCCCCAGCTCAGAAACAGCAGTCCAGGAGTCTGACTAACTAAACTCCCTGATGCTGAAGCCGGAAACAGGTGCCAGCAGGTTGGAAAGCTTCATAGGGGAATAATACTTTCTTGTTCAGTCACGAAAAGGGAAATTATTGCTAACAAGATAACAGTTGTTGTTCTATTTAAATTACCCTGGTAAAATCATCTTTTCTGACACTTATTCCCTATACTACATCTAAACAACACATGAGCAGGCAATGCACCATCCAATAAGTTAAGCAAGACAGCTGTAAGTGCAGGCAGCTTGCAAATGATTCATTTTTACAATATGTGGTAATGAGTAGTGCTTTTTCTAGAAGAGCAATGATTTATGTTGACCTTGTTCAGTGGGCATTAATATAAGTCTGAAAATAAAAATCCTCATTAAAAGAGTGTTTCGTAAGCTATGACACTGTGGCTGGTGAAAGACTTACAACTTCATCACACAGTCTGCCCTAATGCAGGCTCTGACCATCAATGAGGGATGTCAGATATGCTCTGACTCACTGGGAAAGTTGAAGTGAAAGAGGCAATTTCCACATACTTTGGATGATAAATAAGTGACAGCTTGAATCCAACAGCTGGTCTTAATTAAGGCAGATGTAGCCTACCCTTCATGTATTAGAGCAAGCAGCGTTGCTGACCATGATCTCTTTCCCACTTTTGCTCCAGGTGTGCTGGGACAGAAACAGTGATTGTCTCTCATATAGCTACAGGGAGAAGTCATGTCTCTTTATGCACTCATGCTAACCTAATTACAATCTATATAATAAACTCTGCACTTGATTTTGGTTGTCCTCAAGCCTCTCACTCAAAAATCTCTAAAAATCAAAAATCCTGGCTTTACCAATTCTCAGATCTCTTTTTATTGGTTTTACATTGCCTTTACCATGAAAATAGAAGAAAAATGCCCACTAAAAATGAAAAACTATTTGCCTCTTGTTTACTGAAAGTAAGCCTCCTAGGAGGCTACCTTCATCCTTTAAAATCTGCCTGATTTACTAACATTTTCAATTGTTTAAGACAAGCGCAATTCTTGCTAATTTCTCCATTATGTGGTGACTATATATTTGCCTAATTATTGCAGTTACCAACCACAATACAACAGACTCATTTCAGAAGCTCACCTTGAAAAAGTTATGAACAAAATAAAACATAACATAAACCAAAATCCCTGACAAAAGAAACAGGAAGCTGCAGTAACTAACAAGGACATAGGCAAAGATATAATACTTAGAACATGAAAATTTAACGATAAATAATTATTTTAGCTGTGAATAAATTCAAAGTGCTCTCTGAACCTAAAATACAGAACAAGAATTCAATAGAGACCCTGTTAAAATATTCCTAAATTATGTGAAATTCTAAAGTATTTTATCACATCCTTTTTGATCTTAATTTTGCACAAATCCAGATTTAATAGAAAACCTGTTCTTAAACCTCAATCAGTAATTTACAAAGGTGCTATAAATCAATCAAAATTAAATTCTATTATTCCTTTGAATCATGTGTGATGAAGAGTTAGCCTTTTCAACTTTGATGATAGGGTGGCATGAGCTCTGCATACGTGGTTTTAATTGACATTTGGAACATAGGAGTAAGACTGGGGTGTAATTTTTTTGCCCTGCATGGAGCCATTTGAAATTTTAAAGTCAGTGCATGACACAGTGTGTATGAAAATGCCAAGCCTCTGCTGGTATCTGAAAATTGATGTGTACTTGGGGGAATTCCCTCTGTTTTTCCATTCTTCTCTTTGAGATGAAAATCTCAATAGCTATTAGAAAATGAAAATGTGAATAACAGAAGCTGGGGTGCTGCTAGTTTTTGGACGTCATGCTAAATCAGAGAGGCATTCTAAGGGTGCAGATCTTGCAAATGCTTATGTTTGAGTAATACAGATTTCACAAGCACTCCTACAGAAGTCAGATGCCATAAAAGAAAACTTGTCAGCAGAACTTGCTGAGAGTACCCAGAAATCCTCATGGAGTCAGGAGACCCAATCACAGTACAATACTCTTTGAATAAGTATGAATCAGGAATGTGTCACCTCTTCATTAACATAAAATGTTGTAAATCTTTTTGTTTAACTTGATCAAAGTTTTGAAAGGCAAAGGAATTATGCAGCCTTCAGCTGAATGTACGTCGTACTCTAAAATGTGTTATGCTCAGAGCAAATCGGTGTTCACAAGAAATGTGAGGTACGCAATTTTTTAAAGAATAGTTGGTATGGTATAAAAAATCAGAGGCATGTAGACAAGAGAGGAAAAGGAGCAGAAAGATCAAACTCTTCTTAGGAAGATGAAGAAGAGTGGGGGTGAATCGAACTCTATACATATCTGCTGGAGAGCACAGAAGCTGACTCAAGCTAAGGGTTTGTGACAGGGTAGAGTCATGAGAATGTAGGTTTTATAATATTCTTGTGCATTTCTATTGACCACTATATTTAAAGACAGAATTACAACTGAATTGAGACAAACAAGAAGGCCATGTTTAGACATTAAACAAATGTTTGAATATGCCTTACTAGGATGACCCAACTCTGGGGAGACAGGATTTTTGAGAAGAAAATAGCCTTTTTCATACCATTTTTATATGTGGGTTTTGTGTGGACTGCTTGTATCACCAAACTGGGTTAACAACCACCCAAAACAGCTGCAGAACATCAGCAAGTCAATGGCAAACAGAGTAGTACACACTGTCAGCAGGAAATGGTTAACCACAGACATAAGCAGTTTAGCATTGGAATCTCAGTGTAACCTCTGCAGAAAAATTCCTGCTGGTGATGCTAAGACAGGTGTGTGTACCTCTGGGACAGACTATACTAAGACAGCAACAACTCAGCAGTTGGACTTCTGTAACTACATTTATGAAGCTAAATAAAACAGGGTTTGGAAAAAGCTTGAACACAGCATCATTAATCATCTCTAGTGCTTAACTGAGTGCACACCATTCCCTTAGTGTTGGATGGCAAACACTCACAGGCATAACTTAGACTAAGCAACTCACACATTTTGAGGCAATTCCTGAGCCCAACTTGAGGGCCAGCATATGCCATTGTTAATGCAGTATAGACAAAACAGATTTGGGTCCCTCCACAGTCCTCCAGTGCAACTCAAATATCTCCAGTTTCATGCTGTGAAAAAAAAAAAAAACCAAACCGGCATAAAACAGTTTGATGGGCTGAATATGGCTCCAGCATTGTTTCAGAGGCTTTGATTTGAAAAAAATCCAAAATACATATGCATACAACAAGAAGTGTTTGTGCCTGTGGACTAGAGGAGAATCTTTCAGGGACATTGATACAGAAACTCAGGGCAACTACTGTGGAGTGTTGATGCAGTCAGTATATGCCATTTCATTGAAGGCTGCCTCTGGCACTGCTTTACTTAGCTTTAGTAACATAGCCTTTGAGGGAGAAAGGGCTATAGTGAACTCTCTATGGTAGCCACTCACAGCATGAAAAAGAGGACTATCTTACTGCTGAGGTGGTCTGAAAAGGTGGAAGCTCTCTGCTCTCCTTTCTAACAGCTCCACAGAAGGATGGGTTACTCTTTTCCACAGCTATTCCAGAGCTATTAAGGCCATTTGTTTAACTCATTGCATGAGGCTGGAAAAGGCTTGGTCACTACTAAGTGACTCAATTTTCTGTGGGGACTCTTAAGCCAAAGAACCCTTAAGATTGACTGTAGACTTTGTTCCTGTCATATTTCTGGTTTACATAGGTGATCAGCTGGCCCTTGGAGAAGGGTTAGTTGGAAATCTGAGGTGACTTTGCAAAAGACTTATTTTGAGGGACATATTTATTTTGTATTAGACTTTAGGATTTATCAGATATAGCGGGTAAACTATGAATAGAAAAATATACAAAGAATATATAGGAAAACAGGTATCAGCCAAGAAGTCATGGTAACCAGCAGGGAGGAAGTCATAGTTTAGTGCAATTGCCTGTCATTTCTGGCTGTAAGTTGATCTAGGGAAATTAGTTTGTTGGCCATATGCTCTTTTTCCAGTCATGCACACCAAAAATGTATCAAACCTTATGCATGCTCAGTGTTATTAACAGCCTCTACTCAGTAGACACCCAAGACTGAAGTAATAAAGACTATTAGGGGTTAGGCTACAAACATGTTGGCAGTTGTCGATCAGATTTATTGCGCTGGGGTCAGCTCACTTCTGCAGTAAAGCCACTTCCACAAGTTATAGAAAAAAAAAAAAGGACATAGTATACCAAGCATTTCACAACTTCCTAGATGGAGAATACAGAAAATGAAGAACATAAACATGGAGTAGATATTTATAAAAGGTGTTTTCTTTTATATTGCGTCTCTCCCTTCTGGCAGCAGGAATGTGAACTTAGTGGACAAAAACCATAACATACATCAGGGGAATTCTGTATCGTCATAACAATATATTAGTAATTCACTAAACAGTAGATCTGACTGCAGGTGTAGGAATTCCACTTATATCAATACCTGAGAAAGAAACAGAGGATTCAATATGAGACAAAATTTGCTCTAAACCAGTACATTTAGAATGTATCTTAGACAAGCATATCCCAAGAGAATCTGGAAAATACTGTACCCATCCATACTTTAAAGATGAAAGAAACCTTAAAGATTATTTCAAATTTGCAATGTGTTGGGAATAGTCTCCATAAGCTCTTCAATTTGTTTCAGAGGCAGTGTTTCAGCATGGGATAAAAAAAATATTAATACAGTGGAAGTAAGCTAATCAATACCTCTTCCTCTCCACCTTATCCCAAGAAAAAAAAGTTAGAGAGCTCTTTTTGTTGTGCTACAAAACTGTGATCCCAAATTTGTAACATCCTGCAGGTACACTAGGACATCCCAGAAAGGGACTAAAAGCATGAAGAGACAGACATTTTTCCTGGTTCCATTCTCTGATAACTTCAAGGATATAAGTATGGCATATTTTCTGGGCAAGAAAGAAATATATTTGTCACAGTCTACCTGACAGACTGTGCAGCTATAGTACCTCTGGGTCTATTCATGGAGCTGTGCAAGCATAAAGGAAGGGATGGTGTTGCGTTAAAGGGGAAAAAACAAACCCCTTGCTTTATTAGAGGGGCCAGGAATGGCTCCAATATGCAACTCTCAGTCCGGCTGTGTTCGCTATTTCTAACCTTACTGATTTGGATTCACTAATAGTGTACCACACTGCCCATTCCAATCAGCTGCAACTGTCAGTCCAACTGTGTTCGCTATTTCGAACCTCACTGATCCAGATTCACTGGTAGTGCACCACACTGCCAGTCCAATCGTACTCATGAGCCCTCGCAGCCACACTGAGAGATAGGGTTGTGTTCAGTGAGAAAATTATGATCGGCTACCTAAACAGTGCAGTTTATTGATGTAACAGGTACAGGTTCTTATGGATTCCTGGTGATAAATACTGTCTGCAAAAGCACGTGCGAACAATAGTTACATGGATACAAGAGCTCGATAAAGTTAACACAGCTTGGCTCTAAAATATACAGGTAACAGTAAAAGTAACTCTATAGAGATTCTAAGTTTTCCTAGGAAAGCACTGAATACAGTGCAAGTCTTACCCACAGGCGTCCCTATGGGGGGGGGGGAAGAGAGGTCCAGCCCGTCAACCGGTTCCAGGAGTCTGTTGATGTTATCTTCCTTGACTCGTCCACGATGGTATCTTCCCCAATATCCCCCTCTCTCTTGGGTCATTTTATATTATTTTCATATTCAAGGTGGAGCTTGAGTGACTCTAGTCATACATACCTTTATTATCATTGGTGCAAATCTCTCTTGCTTTGCTTTAAAGGTATATGACACCAAAAATTCAGAGCGCATGCTCAGATGGGAGTGGTCTCATTTTGGAGGGGGGTCACATTGGATATGGGAGTGTATTTTAGCATATAAATGCATTATAATGACGTTATAATGAAGCTAAGTTCACACAGGACGGCATTCTGTCAAAAGATGGCAGGCTGCTGGCTCAGGGTAGTAAGTATGCAGCTTATCAGTTTCTTGCACCACCTAGTTCCCATCTTTTGCTGAAGTTAGGACAAAGCATAACCATGAGATCTCCACCTCACCCTACCTTCCCTCTGTGTTGCCACAGGAACCACTGTGGAGTGCATACTCCTGGCATGCCAGGTGGGTCTGCATCTTGCCCTGAGAGGCCTTGAAAGTCTGTTTTTCCTTATGTGTGGACAGTGCTGCATTTAAAATATAAGTTTAATTCCTAATTATCCCACATTTCCTAATTATTCCACAGATGGTCCCTCCTCAACATGCCTCAGGATTGTGAAATGAGGCTGGAGTACACAGGGGCTCAGACACAGCACTGCCACTTTAAAGTGTCATGATGTATCATAGTCCACATGATACAGGCAGCTATTTGCATGCAGATGAGATTTAGAAATGCACTTAACAAGTGTGGCATCTCAGTTTCCAGATATCTAAGGTGAAATATTTTCTAAGGGTCCAGTTTTAGCCAATGGAGATACATAATCTTCTAGACTACGGATTCCACAGAGAGGTTTCAAAATTATGATGCTAGGCTATTTCATAAGGTATATCTCCCATAAGCTTATAGATAGAGAAACACTCATTAGCTGTTCTTGGATTATAATGCTCTAAAAGAATGTAGAAAGAAACTCAGACTCATTAAAAATAAACATTTAGCTCCATCCCAATGATTTTCTGTTTCAAAAAACCTATATTTAAGTTACTGGAAAGTTCGCATAGCTAAATGATATTTGTTTCCATTCATTGATGATTAATAATTCTGTGAATTAGCAATATAAAATTGAGAAACATAGCAAAAATTTCAATCCTCATATGATGTCCTTAGTGCACATTAAAATTGAACTGGTGTTAAGTAATGTCTAGCTAGTGTAACACTAAGACATGGTATGAACCTTACCATTATTCTGTCTAAAAGTTTCCTAATTCTCAAAGATGCAGCCCATGGTCTACATATTGTAGGTAACCAGAGCAGAAATATCAGCACTGCTGTTGCTTTTGTCTGTGTATTTCTGTGCTGGTTATAGTACACTACCTTGAAATTGCCAGAAGAGCCTTTGGATGCACATCTCACAGAACAGAGTCATAGAATCATGGAATCATAGAATCATGTAAGTTGGAAAAGACCTCCAAGATCAAGTCTAACTGTTAACCTAGCGCTGCCAAGGCCGTCGCTAAACCTGCAGCATGTTCTCACTGGAGCTCTGTTTGGGGAGCTGCATCAGTCATAGTGGGTGCAGAGCTTAGAGAGGCCATGATTTCTGCTGGGAGGATACCACTGCTTCCTGATGGAGCTAGCAGGCTTTCAGCACCCTTCCTGCATGTCCTTGCATGTGAACTTCTATGCAAACTGCCACACCACAGCCTTGCATCCATGTCACACCCTCTTTGCCTGCTGTGGTCACTAGCACTCCCTAAGACAAACTGTGGGCTTCTGGCACCAGCACACATATTTAGGTTTAGACACTGAATGGCAGATGTTATTGTACTAATGTATGTGCTTTCTCACAGTGAGAGTTTGGACTAAGTACACAGTAGCTGTTTTAAACTGCAGTAAAAATAATACTTAAAAATTTCGTTTCTACTTCTTCCTGTCCTGGGGGAGGCAGGAGCAAAGTATTACAGTCAGCAGCAGCCGTTACATTTTTTTATTTCCAAGACAAATTGTGTATCCTTTGAAACACAAAAAAAGTGAGAAGAGATTCTTTTAAGACACTGCTTTGTTCTCCTTCTGTGATCTTTCACAGCTTACAAAGCAGGTGACAATGTGCTGTTGTATGAGAGTAGTGAATAACAAGATGAAGGACTTTCTTTCAGAGTGCTGCTGTAGTCTGTGAGTGGAGCAGGACAATCAGGGATCACATCTCATGCAGCAACATTAAACCCTTTAGGTATGTACAAGTGGAGAGATAGCTATGCTATTGGTAGCAATTGATGTCTTTCTTTACTTAATGTGCTTCCCTCTTAGGAAATAGTTGTTTCTTCTCATCACATATATTTTTTCCTCTCCTTCTGAGAATTATTAAGAAGAAACTTGAGATGGAGATAAGCTGAATCAATCTGAATAATGCTTTGGTGTAGAGAAATTGATGAAAGTTACAAATACCGAATTAAGCCTTTTTGAATTACAGTGGCAATATCTGTGTCCAGTTCTGGATTCCTCAGCGTGACAAAGCCAAGGAGCTACTAGAGGTGGTTCAGTGGAGGGGCTGATCAGACATCATGAGGGCAGACTGTGGGAGCTGGGCCTCTCTTGTCTAGAGAAGAGAACACTGAAAGGGGATATAATTCATGTATCAAATATCTCAAAGGTGGGTGACAGGAAGATGATGCCAAAGTCTTTCAGTGGTGCCCAGTGATAGGAAGAGGAGCAATGGCCATAAGCTCAAACACAAAAAGTTTCACATCAACATGAGGAAGATCTTTATATTGAGGGTGGCAAAGCACTGGAACAGGCTATGCAGGGAGGTTGTGAGTCGTCTTCTCTGCAGACATTCAAAACCAGCCTGGACGTTCCTGTGTATCCTGATCTTGGTGACCCTGCCATGGCAGGGTGTTGGACTGGGTGATTGCCAGAGGACCCTTCCAAACCTGATGATTCTGTGATTTTCATGTTATGAATCCATGCCTGCTTTTACCTAGTACGCCCTAGCCCCAGGCAAAAATGGGGGCTCAAAAACTGGTTAACTGGGGCATGTGCTAATAATATAGTTTAACCACTGAGTGAGTTTAAGACCACTTACATTCAATGATTACAGCAAGTTAGCTCTCATCTTAAAAAGGTGCCGTCAAAACCTGAATGCACTGTACTATGTGCCAGTAGTTACATACTCTGGAAGGATACTAATGTTGACTTGCTCATTTTGAGTCTGGTTATGTTTTAAATTTAGATCCGAAAACTAGCTGAGTCTCAGAAATCCACAAAACCATTCCTAATAGAAATCACCTTTCTTACCTGATCTGAGCTGCTAGAAATAGCCTCATTTAGGAAGTGTTAAGTCCATAAGGCTCCACACCTTTGCTGACATGCAACAGAATTAAAGCTAAGACAATTGCTTTTAAGGTCTATAGCTCTTAAGATAGTGTGGCAATAACATCTCTGTTCTAGGCTGCCTTGGGAAAACCACTGATATACCAGCATGCGAGCAAAAGTCTAGACCTCCTCTAGAGGAGAAATCCAGATCCCTGATCCATGCACTGCAGTATTTTCATATGCTTTCTTTTTTACAGTAGTAGAGATCTGAGTTTCAAATCCTGATTAGCTTAAAAGGTAACAATAAACACAGCAGTACAACCATGTTCTCCAGCTGAGTAGCTCACACTGTTTAGTATCATTTACCTACAGGACAAATGAACAGGCCACATTTGTTATTTCTTTTACAGATGAAACAATATAGTACAACCTCTGAGGCTGTGTGATGAAAAGAGCTCTCCTATAAAATACAAAGCTTTGATGTTGGTTACTTCTACAAGCCATTATACATATGTGCAATCTCTGTTTATTTTGATACAAGAAATATTTCAGGTAATTGTTAATGTTTACTAGACCCATGTACTTTCTCTTAGGCTATCCAATTTAGGAAACATATATACTTAAGTGGCAATATCCATATACTTTTGATCTTGAAGTTATTGTGATCAGATGCCGAAAGGCAACATCAAAATCAGAAATGTTGTTAAGTGCCTCTCAAGATCATAAATGCTTATCAAGCAACACAAAGTAATTTTTTTTGCATTACTATTGCTATCATTTAAGTGGCCTGGGATGAAAATAGTCCTGTAGGTGTAATAAAGACTCTATGTACTGATTATTATAGCTTCAAATAGATGGTGAGCAAATAGAGAAGAATTATTCCTTTAATTGTAGGTCCCTGGTCCCCTGTGATTTAGGAAACATAATTGTTCTGCATGGTCTGGAAGATAAATGTAAAAGTACTAATGTATTATTCTCATTTAATTACTCTGCTGTTCTTCTATTACTGTAATTCAACACACATTTCTCCTGAAAGCTAATAGCTTAGTACAGGTAGGGAATTAGATATGTGTACTTTTTGCCCTAAAAACTGTATTTTAACAAAAGAAAGGTCAAGATAAGCCTGAGCTTATCCGCAGAAACACATCAAAAACAAACAAACCAAAAAAAAACAAACAAAGAAACAATCTTAAAACAAAGCCAAA
>JAOEHX010061222.1:0-12561 GCA_025448015.1 Bolborhynchus lineola
GTTAAATTACTTTTTGTTTTTAATTGCAAACATATTATTAAAGCTTTCCTATAAGTTTTCAATAAAACATGCCAGACCCACAATGAAACATGTCAGACAATTCCAATATGAATCTTTCAGAAGTCTCGATTTCTAAGCAGAATAGCAAATACCAAGAAAACTGGATTTTTTTTTTTTTCCATTTTTTTTTCCCTACTGAGAAAAACGAACTGTGGTATAACTGGAACAAACTAATCACACATAAGTATGCAAGGATATGTGTATTCAAAAATTAATGTAGGACTTTTAAGAAGCTACTATAGCTACAATAAAATGAACATGATTTTGAAACAACATTTTAAATAGTTACTTTACAATGAGAAGTTAAAGCATATGAATTTTTTAGGTTTTCTTCAAACCTTAAAAACCATTTTCCTTTGCAATTAGATTATAGTTGGCTATTATCAAGACAAAGCTATTTTTCAAGGGCAAAGTTTTAAAGACATTAAAGTAAAGCTTGATCCTGAAACTTGGAGGCAACCTTAATCACAGAGATCACTAATCTCCATAATAATGATGTTATAGAGTAGGAACAATTTACCGTCTCACATTTATTACAACATCTTTGTTGGGGAAATCTTTTTCTCTCAAGGAAATACAAAGTCATTGCATTATCAGCATTATTTTTTTCTGCAACATTTTAGATGTAAACATCCTATAAGGCACATCTAATTATACAAGTTTTTTATATTTGTCAAAAATATATGTTGAAGACAACTCTTTGTATTTTCCAATAAGTATATAGTCTCAAATTACTATAATCTACTCTGAGCATCAGAAGTTAAAACATTCACTTTCATTGTGTGGGTTGTTAGGAGATGAGCATTTGCAGACTCTGTCATGAGATATTATAATGATACGCTTGTTGCAATATCTTAGTAAAGATGGATTGTGGTATCTAATCTCACTCTATTTTCTCTTCAGCTCTCCCTGACACTTTAGTATAATGTTATGTTACTACTCTTTTTTTGGTGATAATTATGCTCTCCTCTATTAATACTACTAAAAACACTTTCTTGTTTTCTTCCATTAAGAGCAACAGTATTCCTCTGTTTACATATACCTTAGTATCTACAGATTTATTTTTTTTTTTAAATCCAGATTGAAAGTATATACTTCATCCAGAGGATCTCTCAGTTTGTCCCTTGACAAGGCAGTGCAAGGGAATGCTAAATGGAGGCTGCAGTCAGTTGATAACACTTCTTTTCTGCATTCCTTCCTCTCACACTTTTCATATCCACCTGCTCCAGGGTGAAGACCTCTATGGGCTGCAGGGCAGATATCTGCTCCAACATGGACCTCCATGTGCTGCAGAGGAATCACTGCTCTGGTGCCTGAGGAACCTCTTATCCCTCCTTCTTTACTGACCTTGTTGTCTGCAGGGCTGTTTTTCACATACTATTATTATTGGGGTTTTTTTTGATTGCTTTTTTTTCCCTCCCTCCTTTCTCTCAGGCACCATTTTCCTTTTCTTAAGTAACTTTTCCCCAAGGCACCATTATCTTTGAGGGACTTAGCTGTGTCCTGCAGTCAGTCTATTGGAGCTGGCTGGAATCAGCTGTGTGGGCATGGGGCAGCCTCATCTTCTCAGAGAAGCCACTCCTTCAGCTCCCCCACTGCCAAAACCACAGTGCATAAATGTACTACCCAGTACAAAAGCACACCAAAAACCTGGCATAGTCAAGGGCAGGGTAGAGCTGTAAAGAGGATGCTGCTGTGGTGCTGGGAATGAGGAGAGGCCCCAGGTGAGGCTGGTCAGGGTCAGTAAGACCCAGTGTTGTCCTCAGGGCCCTAGCATTTCCAAGGAATGTGCCTAGGACAATGCTATTTTTCTACTTCTGTCTGTGTTTCTGCAGGGGCTGCATATTATTTCGATGAGCCTTATTTTCAGAAGAGAGCTCACTATGCAGTGTCTCCCACCTTCCTAGAGTCGGGTTTTTTGAGGAGTGCTTTTGGGATGTAGCTAGGACATGTGCATTGATAAGGGATTTGTAAGTAGTCTTCTTCAATACAGTTTAGACAGAGCCTCCCTACCCTGGAAATCAATGTCAACTCTAATCTTTATCAGTTATATGTTTCAAAAAAATTTATATTCCAATTCCAATTCTGCTATAACTGGAAAATTGTGCTGCTTCAGTCCTTTTATCAGTCACAAGCAAATCACATGCTGTCATATTAAATTCCAGTTTCACTTTTCAATCTTAGACTTTCACTCTTCCGAATAAAGAAATGTTAGTTTATACTGTAAGCATATGTAAGAGGAGTGTGTCTGCTGCTTTAAGGGTATCTGGTCAAAGGAGTCACAAACCAGGACCTATAGAGAGAAACCTGACTGACTAGAAGAACAAATATGATCAGTGGCACAAGTGATCAGTAAGAGTGTTCGGAGTGTGAAAAAGTTAATTTTTTCAGAGGAGGGGGATAAGGACATGAAAGGAAACAAACACGCAGAGACATAAAACCTGTCTAATTAGTGTTAACAAACAGTAACCAGAAACAAACTTGGTTGGTCCCACTAACTGATGTGCTATCCAGAACTGCAGGTAAACAAGCACTTTGCAGCAGGTGAGAATGCAAATCTGGGGGTCCTGCATATTTGGGAAGCGGTCACTGAGACCATGCTAACTGATGAGGCAATATGCCAGGGAGGTGGGAGTGAGGGTCTCCTTGCTGGTTGCTAGAACAGGACAACAATTCACAGCTGTTGTGCTTGGTGGTAGCTGCTAGGCAGGGTGTGAGTGTCAGCATCTTCCCAAATCCAGGTATGTGTGGTGCGTGCATGTGTATTCACTAGAAAAATTCAAGAGGTACTCACCAGTGACTATGGCAGCTTTGCATCCAGGCAGGGGTATCAGGTGGGAGGGGGTCCATGCTGGAATTTGGGGGAACCTGTAAGTGTGGGATGCCTGTGGAACAAGTATGTGAGTGATGTATGTTTCCTGCAAATACCAAGCTGGGTCAGCTGCTGAATAGGAATCCTGTGGGCCAGGTAAGAATGGTCGGGATGTGGGCAGGGGTGTTGGATGAGCAGGGGATCTCTCCTGGTGTTCAGGGGATCCACAAATGTGCATATACTTGTCAACATGGGGAGTGTGGCATGTGTGCTGCACTAGTGACCTTCTGCCTATGCAGCCCATGAGGAGGAGGAGCTTGATAACCATATTAAGATCCCTTAACATAAAGGATATAAAGTCTTATATCAGAAGCTAGTACATGCAACATATGCCATCACTTTCAGGCATGCTTTGGTGACTAATTAATATAATCTTCAAATTATTTAAGGTACTTTGAACTGAAGAAGATACAAAACAAAACAAAATAAATTAGCTCTAAGAGTCATAGGGATGCCTGGACAAACCTAAATATTCCCAGTATCAGATGTTAGACAGGGTGGACATGACTAGTTTTCTCTAGCAGAAGCTAGCCATAAGCACTGCAGGTGCAAACAGTTTTAAAGACTCATACACTGGAATTCATATGATCTACTGCAGATATTTATACATCATTATTGATGCTAAGATGCTGTCTAGCTGTTTCGGTCAACAAGGATAAATACATTACAGAAATACTGTAGAATGGATTTCCTATACAGCTGTCTTCAGTATGTTCAGCAAATCACAATGAAATCCATTGCAAGTTTTCCAATAACCTTATTAGTAAATAACATCTCACTGTGTGCATGCATATCCAGGAATCTTGCCCTTGAATAGTCTTCCTAAATATTTTTATTTCATTTTTCCATTTTGCCGTTAAAACATTATTCAGCTTTAGAATGCATGTTTGCACTGAAGCAATTTCATAACTTGAAAAAAAATAACCCAAACAAATCCACTTGTATAAATGTCTATCTCACAATGAGAAGGAAGCATGCTATGAAGATTTTCCTTCTAATGACCATAAAATAGAGTTTTATATATACAAATTATTTTGGTATATACAAATGAAATCTATGTCCAAAATCTTCTCCAGCACTTTCCATGACAAAAAAAATAATCTTGCTCTCAGAGACAGTTATTGCATTTCATATCTTACAGTGTAGCAGAATCAAGTCCACAACAGCTGAAGTAGCCACATCGTTGTCTAGTCATTTAGAGGAAAAAAGATATTACAATAGAAATTGTAAAAAAAATTGTGTTCCTTTTTTCCCTTAAGCTGCAAAGGTTTTTTTTTTTTTGTTTGTTTTTCTTGTTTGTTTTTTTTTTTTGGTTTTTTTTTTTTTTTTTCCCTAAAAATCTTAAAAAAAAAAAAAATTACAAAAGCTAAAAATGTAAATTGAGTCAAATCTGAACCATTTGATACTTAAAGAGTCAGGAACAAGAATCTTTCCTCAAATCAAAATCCTACCAGCTGCAACAGTAGGACAGCTTATGAAATGGATTGTTAATTGATTTCTGCATAAAAAGGACACAAATTTTTAGACTATCTTCAATTTTCAAATGGTGATACAGTATAGCCCAAAACAAACTAAATCATAGGAACCTAACTGTGGTGCAGGAACTGTAAAGGAAGAAATAAATGAAGCAAAGTCTGCTTCTGAATTAAACTTTTATACTCTCTTTAACAGCAGAGATGAAAACAATTGTCTTTGGCACAGCCAACACAATGCCCATAAAAAAAAAAAAAAGGAGCTTATAAATAACAGCTTCAAGAAAAATCACATTATTATCAAGGCTCACCTAATTTTACATACTGAAATTTTTCTCAGCTACTGCATTAATTTGTAATTAATGGAGGGGAGGGGTGTCTTTATCTTCTCTGCTGAAAAGGTACAAGACATATTAATTACATCCAGAGAGGGAATATGTGTTTGTTTTTCTTGAGTATAATTTTAGAATAAACTATTGATTGCAATATATCTTATTCCAATAACAACTCATGACAGCACCAGCACATCAAGACAAAATTCTCCTTTCTTAATTGCTTGGTTTGTAAAATATGCTGTGCACAACAAGCAAACTAGCAAAAACATATGTACTCTGTCAGCCAAAGGGGAAATATCTGCATAACAAGTTAGCCCAGGAGACACTTACAGTAGCATAGAAATACCATCTTTAATGTACATTATCTTTCTTCATCACTCTGTTCTCTGCTTAGTGCTTTTGCTTTTATCTTCTAAAAACCTGTGTGTTACTAGTATTAGCATGTAGCATTTATAGAATGTATGATACTTGAAATTCTTAATGGATCATCTAAATGAGGAACGTGAAAGTGCTGATATATGGTTTTAGAAGCAGATCCTTACACCAGGGCTTTGCTCACCACAATGCAGGAGCACATCTGGGGCAGCATATATGCAGATGTTGCAGTCAGCTTTAATCTCTCAAGCTGAATTATGAGTGAGGATGGCACAGCTATTCAATGAAGTGCCTCAGAGGCTTATGTGTATTGGAAACACTAAACCAAATTCAAGAGAACCACAGAGGACAATTCCATTCAGTCAGCATAGTCAGCTGGCACAATTCAGATGCATAATATTTCAGGCACAAGCATATTCCAGGAAGGCCACAATTGTGTGTTTTGAAATGCAATGAAGAGGGCATGACTTGTGAAATTAACCGTGAGATTGCTCAACATTCATCTCCCTTTGTCTGGGAGCTTCAAAAGTCCTCTGAAGATTGTGATTTTTAGAGCATGTTTAGACCGTCAGAGTGCATGTATGTAAGGAAAATGAAAGAAAATTTGAAGGTAATGAAAAAAAAAAAAAAGAAGAAGAAAGCAACTGCAGAGTACTCATAGAAAACTTCAGTTAGGATAATGCAGTTCTACTGATTCCTTTCCTTTCCCATTCCTTTTCTTTCTCCTCCTTTTCCCTCTCTCCCCCCTCCTCCCTACCCCTCCTTCTTCATCTCGCCCCCTACTTCTTTTTTTTTCTCTTTCCCATTGAATTATAAAAGTAAGGATATGTCTGAGAAAGTACAAAAGAGAGGCCAAGACCATCTAGAATGAATAGTTTTGATTTTATAATTCTCACATTTCAGAAGGCTGAAGAAAATAGTTGAAATTTGATTAGCTTATTCATGTGTACCGTACATGAGAAGTGGAGGGGAAGGGACTGGAGAGCAGAGGTGGGGAAAAAGAAAATACTGAAGTTATGCATGCTTACATTTCCAAAAATTCTTTTTGTGGCAAAATTTCCTTCCAAAAATTAAGATTTCACCCGTATGAGGAACAACTGAAGGAACTCGTGTTGTTTAGCCTAGAGAAAAGAAAGCTCAGGGAAGACCTTTTAGCTCTCTACAACTACCTGAAAGGAGGAGGTGAGTCGCTCTCTTCTCCCAGGTAAAGAATGATAGGACAAGAGGAAATGGTTGCAAAGAAAATTGCATCAGGGTAGGTTTAGACTGTACAGTAGGAAAAAATTCTTCACTGAAAGGGCCTTCAAACACTGAAACAGACTGCCCATGGAAGTGATTGAGTCATCATCCCTGGAACTATTTAAAGTATGTGTAAATGTGGCATTTAGGGACTTTTTCAGATTTACCCTAAGTGTGTGTGTAAATTTGCATTTAAATTTGAGTGTAAGACCTTGTCTTTCTTACACACTTAGAGACATACATATGAATACACAGAAGAATCATTATGCAAATGAAGTAACCATGTCTTTGACTTGGCAAATGTGTTTTTCTGGTTTGGTTGTTGGGGTTATTTTTTTTTAAGTTGTGAAATTGCTTCAGTGCAAGCATGCATTCTAAAGCTGAATAATGTTTTTAAAGGCAAAATGGAAAAATGAAATAAAAATATTTAGGAAGACTATTCAAGGGCAAGATTCCTGGAATATGCACACAGTGAGATGTTATTTACTAATAAGGTTATTGGAAAACTTGCAATGGATTTCACTGTGATTTGCTGAACATACTGAAGAGAGCAGTATAGGAAATCCATTAGGGACATGGCTTAATGGTGGATTTGGCAGTGCTAGGTTTATGATTGCACCTTAAGGGTCATTTCCAACCAACCAAAATGATTCTATGAATTCCAAAGCAATGTGAATTTTCAATTGAAGTTATAAAATCAAGAAGAAATGGTATTTCAGGGGAAACTTGCTCTTGAGAATGTAACCCAAACTATGAATAGAATAAGTTTAAAAAATAGATATTTTTCTTAATTTCTTTTTTCTTTCTAAAGCTGGTGTAAAGAGAGAGAAACAGTGAGAAAAATAAATAAAATCTAGTCTTTCTACCTGATGCAAGTGAGCAGAGCAATGGGATGGCAGGAAGATTATGAACACAAAATGGTCTATTCTGTCAGCTTTAATTCAATGATTTTACTTGAGATTATAATAATTTTTAACCACTGACAGTGATATCAATAGTTATGTAACAAAATTACATTTATAAGAGATACAATTATGCTGATGTAATAAAAAATCATTGAAAGATTAATAAGGTTTGAAAGATTAATAAGGCTTCAAAGATAACAAATAAGTATTATAATAGAATAAAATAGAACTAAAATTTACTCTGAACATAAAGCCAAATATCAGATTAAAGGCATACTTAGCAATACAAATATTTTGTAATTGTACTTTCATAATTGTAAGTGTTAAATTTCTTCATCCAGGTATGTGATTCTGGGAAGAGACAAAAAGGTCATGAAAATAATTTACAAATTGCAAGTGATAATCATATTAAAATATTAATGTAAAACAATTGCAAATTCAAGATTTATTCTCAGGAAGGAATTGTTTATGGACTAAACAGAAAGCATGACAAAATCATTCAAGGTATAATTTATATAGAACTTAGAAAAAAGTGGAGAACCACAGACAAATAGTTTTCTGCTTTGTTCTATCTTTATGTGAAAATGACAATTCTTAGAAATGTATAAGGAAAGTGAATGTGTCCCAGACTATTGAAAAAAACTCCTATGCAGTCTATTGCATACATTTCCTACCATTAAGAATTTTGTAAGAAAAATAAAATAAAATCTGTAGAAAAGCTGCATTAGGTTTACATGGCAAGGATTTTGTAGCTTGGGGGCTTCATAGGAAGCTAATAAAAGCAAAATCAGATAAACATCTTGTCTAAGAGGCTGTAGACAAGAAGTCAGCTACTCTTTTTATATGGCTGCCCTTTTATTTCAAAACTTTTTGGAACACATATCAAAGGAGTCACAAAGCAGATACTGCAGTTCTTCCTCACTTCCCATTGACTTTTAACTTTATCACAAGGTATTGCTGAAAGACTCAACGTACCAATTTTTATCCTCTCCTTATTCTTTAAATTTCTGCCAGTATTCCCATCACTTTATCCTCTGGTGTCCCTTCTAGGAGACTTATTTACTCCCTCAAAAATAGCTTGTATGTCTTCACCTATGGATCCCATATATACCATTTCTCACATCTATACAGTCTTCTCCATGTATCATTGTTAGCAAATGTTTGAGCCTTAACTGGTTTCTCTAATTTATCATCTCTTTGAGCCTTTTGCTCGTTTCAGTCCCAGTTCTGAAGCAAACCCTGAAAGACCCATTTAGGCTACACAAATTAATCCCTTATTTGGGGAACATAAGTCAGAAGTATATGTCCTGGAATCTCTCTGTAACGAAAAGAAAAAATGTACATCTATCCTACATGAAATGCAAATCACCGTCTGTTGTTCTGATGCCTCTGCAGTGAGGGAAATGTGGCAACATTTTCATCTCAGTGAACTGAGATTAATGTTTTAATTTGCATCAGAAGATCAAGGTGCTTTGTACATTTTATCTGGCTGATTTAGTAAATTAGCAGAATTGAACTTCAGGTATTAAAGATGTATTCTTTTTCTGCTTTATATAAATAACCTTTGAAATCTGAAAGTAATGAAGACAGAATACACCCCGCAGTAAACATGTAATTACAATGATTGCTTACTCTGCTATTAGAGAGATATTTCAATAGCATAAGTGATAATGTGCATTTAGCTAATCTTTTCTATTGTAGGAGTTTATTAAAACTAATAAAAAAACACTCAGTGCTAGTATAATTATTTTATTCTGCCTGATTTTTCCATACAGAAGCCCTGATCCAATGACAATTAAGTTTGATAGAAATGTTCATTTGACTTCAAAGGACTGCCTCAAAGTGAGAGCAAAAAGCCAGATGAAAATTCTGTGAAGGAAAATGCATTACCTTCTCAACATGACTAGCATGAGTAACAACGTGTCACAAGAGAGACCATGAATAATGATTCACTGGAAGCAAGAACAGACTTTGAATTACTAAATTGCATTTTGTATAAGTTTGCACTTAGCAGCTATTAAACTAGCAATTGCTGATTTATCTTTTAGGTGTTATTAGATGTGTGAATATTCACATTTTTGAAGTAACAGGGAAAAAAAGCTTAAAAGTTATAGTGCATTAGACTGGAATAGTTAAGATGTGCATTTCTATAATGCATTATAGTGAAGTATATATGCAGAAAAGCAGTAATGTCAAATAAGTTGTTGTAATTGAACAGTGGGGGAACTGTAAAAGTCACATATATTTCCAATAATATCTTCAAAAGCAGATAGCCAGAAATATTTTTCCTACTGTACACTCTTTTTCAGTTTTTTGATAAAGTAAAATAAGACAAAAATATCCTTCTGCCTTAGAAAACAAATAAGTCAGGAAATGAAATCATGGAAAATCATATGCAGACATCACAGATATCAGCTCTGAATGATAGCTGTTTGTATTACAAGATCAAGTTTGATAATTAGATTTACTCCATATTTTTATCTCAATGCTATTAAATTAAATTACAGTTATTTCTTCAGTTTCTTTAAATACATTTCATAAAATACTATCATAACAATGTTCTAGAATGGGAAATGGATAAAATGAGATGTATATTTATAAAAATTTAAATTGCTTGTCCTATAACATTACATACTTGACTGTTTCTTAAAAAATGTTCATGTAGGTTTTGTGGGGAAAAAAAAGGAAAAGAAAAAGAAAAATAAAATGGTATCCTCCATGCAAGTTAAGTTCTTCTTACTTCTGTAAGATCTTCTTACGCATATTTATTTAAAAAAAAATGAAAAAAATGCAAGCCAAGGAAACTTTTTGCTCAGGAGACAGAGAAGAGAGAAGGGGCAGAGATAAAGGGAAAGTAGTGGAAGGAGAGGAGGAAGGAAGATAAAAATACATCTCAATTGACGGACTTCCCTCAGGCATATAGAGTGAGCACTTCTTTTCTTTACTTCAGAGATGTCCTTCCTGGAAATTTTTAACACTAAAATATCTTCTGTGTCTGTTTAATTGCCTCTTAGGTCTGGATCCCCACCAGGACTGTAATGAAGTAAGTATTATCTTGGAAAGGGGTCTATTTGAATCATAGCATAATAAGCATATTATGCTTGTTATGTGTACAAACCCATGACATCTCTTTTTTTACGTGTGGTAGATGTCTTATGCATGATGTGAATCTCTACATCATATGCAGCTGTATGCTGTGTGTAAAATGCCCACTGGTATCACTAAGAGCTCTGTGTATGAAATGAATGAAGAACATGGAGCTGAGCACCTGAAAGTTAAATAGCAACACTTTTACTGCTAGCCTCTAGACACACAGTTATAGTAAACACTCTTTTGAGATAGCTATTGAAATCTGTTGAAAATTTTTTTCACTCTACGTCAGTGCAAATATATTTCCTATATTTTCTCACCTTATTTCATGCTTACTTGACTTTTCCCCTTCTTCTTGGTGTAAACTTGAAATAATTTGAATTTCTTATTGAACTGAATTAAAAAAAAAAAAAAAAAAAAAAAAAAAGGCTATTTTGTTAGAGTGTTCACAGTTTGCCAGAAAATATATCCATTATTGTGATGGCCTTTTGAAGTTTTAGGTAAACACAGCTTTGATGTAGCAACGCTTGCAGGTGTCTGACTTTCAGACAAAATCCCAAAACTAAGAATGTGTTGCCTGGATGCCTCTATTTCTTAACAACTCTTATGAAGAACAGGACATAGCCTAGAGCAAGCTACTAGAAACACTGCAGAAAAAAAAAAAATAAAGCCTAAATAAGGAATCTGCCTTACTTGTTGCGGGGAAAAAACAATATCATTCAGCACCCTGTCCCCAACTGCTGTAAAAATTGATGCCTAGGGAAGAGAATATACTTCAAGAGCAAAACCTAAGTTTTGTTTTATTTAATGTATTTTGGAGCCCTTCGTGTACTTCTCTTCTATGATCTGTCTCTGTTTCACCATCTAAACCTCAATAGACACAACATGACAACAAGATGCAGAGATTGTCTTTGCATGTTGTTTGAGCAATCATTTAATTTGGGGGTCTTTTAACTTGCTTTGTGAGTCTTTCAGATGGTGTTTCAGAATTTTTCTTCCAGTTGAAAAAATGTAACCATTTTACCTATTTCTTCTGTCCAGGTCATGTACATGGATGAAGAGCATATCTTTAGTGTGGAACAGATTTCAGCTATGTTATTGACTAAATTAAAGGAGACAGCAGAGAGTAACCTGAAAAAGCCAGTAACAGACTGTGTTATTTCTGTAAGTAATTGTAGTGCACAGGGACATTGTCTTTTAACTTCAGCTATTGAGCACATTTTGTTTCTATTCGTGTAGAGTGAAAAAGAACACTGCATAAGCATTTAGAAAGGGATTAATCCTAACTAGCTTTAGAGCTTTTGGCTTAAAGAAATCCCAGGGCCACTTCTGTATTCCAGACACTGACCCACTTCATTAACACTTACTCTCTCAGAGACTTTCATACTTTCAGACAGAGAATGTTTCTGATATCCAGGTACATATCCTTCTGCTGCAGTTTGTTTCCATGACTAAGCACACTAATTACTCATTAAAGATACCTTTGCTTATTGAAGTTTGCCCTCTGGCAGCTTATAGCCTTAGTTTCTGTCCTGCGCTTAGTTTCTGTTCATCCTCTCAGTAAGTTAATTTGTTTTTCAATTTATGGCTGAGCATAAGATTACTTCAGATACAGAACAGTCATTCCATTGCAAAGGCTGAGTATAAAATAACATCTGTCTCTGGATTCTCAATGGGCCTTTGAATAAGACTGTCACATGTTGCATCTAGAATGTTTAGTTCTGTTGTTAGAAAAGATTATTCTCCGGTCAGTGCCTGAGAAGTCCCTTCCAGTGGTGTAGATTTTGTCCCTGAGGACATCAAAGGTCACTTCCAATGCCAGTGCTAGAGATCTGTAGAAAATTTTCAACAACGTATTCCTCCTGTTTAATTCCATTTCAGCTTGGTTGAATAGAATATTTGAAGCCTCAATTCAGTACAGTAGTAGTTGCATGTCGAAAGTCTTGCAATGATCAAGTGTCCTTGAAGAGGAGAGAGAGATCTGATATTAAAATGAATACTTCCAAATAGTGTGATGTATCATTTTCTGGAAATAACTTCCCATTCTTCCTTTCTTCAGGTTCCATCATTTTTCACAGATGCTGAAAGGAGGTCTCTCCTAGATGCAGCTCAGATTGTTGGATTAAATTGTCTTAGATTAATGAATGACATGACAGCAGGTAAGTAGGGTGAAATTACAGTTTTCTGCAAGTGAAAGGTGTGATGAAGAGTGC
>JAOEHX010061225.1:0-13323 GCA_025448015.1 Bolborhynchus lineola
TCGTGTCCCATCCCTTGTGACCTGGGAGAAGAGACCGACCCCACCTCACTACAACCTCCTGTTAGGTAGTTCTAGACAGTGACTGAAACTAGAGAGTCACAAACCATGCCCACGCACCTCACCAGAAACCCTCGATAAGACTTCCTAACATCAAGTGGTAGGTAACAGCCTCCGCTTAAGAAGCCAAAATATACACATACCTGCATGAATCATTTACACATACATCTGTGTGTGCATCTCTTATCTACGCAGAGGGATACACACAGATACACATGGACATATACTCCAGGTCAAGCTGAAACAACTTGTTTTCTTAGTTTTGACAGAACAGGACAGTTAAAAGCCTAAATCATCTGCAACTTCTTAGCCACACCACCAATACAAATACGCACTAGTTGTGATCGACACTATGCCCACAACAGTTCAACACCTACTTCACACGCAGTTGCAGGTGCACTTGACCGTCTTCCCTATGCAGCTTACTTCTGTAACAGCCACAATTTTGCCTTAGATGAACCTTGCAGTAGAAAACAAACTGTCTCAACTACCAATGTTTCTTGTTCACAAATAACGTTCCTTATGTTCCTATAAAGTGTTGCATTGTGAAAGCATTTCCAAGCTTCAGAATGTGCTGTAGGGAAAAAGATACCTATTCTAACATCCTAATGCCATTGTTTTATCAGTAACTTTTACTTACACAAACCATTAACGTAGGCAACCCCTTAGACCACACTCATTGGTACATACAAAGAAGTTAAGACATTTGCAAGTCCGACCTACCTCAGTAGCAAACTGCTGCAATCCACCAATATTAATCGGTCCCTCCTCAGTGGCGTACAAATTGCAGCCACCAACACAGAGATCTGATGTCGGACACACCATTCCACACGTCAGGCCAAGGGGATTGTCAGAAAGGATCATTTTGGCAGCTCCATAGTAGTTCTGAAGGGGGGAAAAGGAGAGAGTGAGGGAGTGTCACATAGCAAGGAAGCAACAATTCAAGAGAAAACACAAAATACTGGCTCTGGTTAATAGAGTAATAAAAAAGTATAATAAATGACACTGACATTATTCAAATGCACCAACATTAATCTGCATTACGTCAAAGATGCTGAAAACAGAGAAAAACTGTTGATTCTGCAAAGATAAACCTTTTTAGCTTGCAAAACCAGTTAAAAGCCTCTTCCATCTGAGGTGGCTGTAGGACTTTGAGCAGCTTACCACATCTATGTTTGAAACCTCCTCTGCCTGCATTACATACTTGTAAATACTTTCTCTATTTCTAGGTCAATTGGGCAGTAGCTCAGTTGTAACCCTCGCTGGAGATCTGACCAGCAAGTGTCACTTAGAGCATCAGTTCTTTCTGACACAGAGAATGAAAAGCTTATTTCACACATCTGCGCACACCACCCCTGTGGATAGTCCTGTCCTTCACACCAGATCAGTAGTGTTGATTGTTCAGACCCATGATAGGAAGAGAAGAAAGCTTCTTATGTACCAACCTGTTGATACTACACCACTGAACTCCTTTTCCTCAACTACATACTGATCAGGGCAAACCCTGATTTTCCTGTTTCCCTAAACTGATTAAAGAAGTTATGTGCACTTCATAACTTCACACATGCTCTGTATTCAGTGCACATCTTCAGCAAAGGAACAATTTCCTGATATACGAGAGCTGGAAAGCTTTCTTTCCACAATAAAAACCTAAGAAATTGGCATCAGGAAGTTCCCAGTGTCTGATGCTGTGAGAAAACAACCCCTGGTTGGTTTTTGGTTTCAGACTGGATAATTCTCTTAAGAGGGAGCAGCAGAGGAGTGAACTGAAGTCTCATTTAGAGGGGACAACCACTGATGGCTGCTCTGCATTTACAATACATTGACATTCATGACATCATGGTGGAATTGAAGCAAACCTTTTACACCCTATCCTTTCTGCTGTAGAGTCAATACAGATTTTTACTCCATGTTCTTCCTTTTAAGCCCCACCAAGGGAAGCCCACGAAGCTGGGTTAATGCCACAGTTTCCTTTAAGGGCCAGAAGACAAGCCAGTACGCAGCACATAGCTGAGGTGCCACAGAAGACCAAGAATCCAGTTATGAATCCAAAGAGCAGTGTCAAGATCTAACCAACAATGAGTAACAAGGCTTTGCTTTGGAACGTTCCATTCACTAAGGATGCATCAGAAGACAGAGCATGAAACTCGCTGAACTTAAAGCTGATGCTACAGACACAGCCTAGAGATTCCCATCAGAATGCCAACAGTTAAGAGATGTATCTGTAGATGTAAACTGGACCTTCTGCTTACAGACATTGGTCAACTCCACAGCATGAGCCCCTGTCCATCACCTGGGTTTACCTGCATGGGATTTTCCTAGGCACTATTAAAACCCATAGGCAAAGCCTTTACACACCTCTTGCGGGAGAACTTTCGACCATTCTGCCTGTGGTGACTGCTAAGGCACTTTACCATCCCCAGTTCTAATTTCATCCAATATAGAGGATTAGTTAAACAGAAATTGTATGTATTGCCAAATATTCCAGATGAACGATGCTGGTTTGACACGCCACAGCTTGTCAAAGTTGCTAAAAACAGCCAACAAAGACATCGTAAGTTCAATTCAGCAACAAAACACAGAAGTCCAGCTATATGGGAGATGTCCCTGACACAGCCATGCAGGCAGCAGAGGTGACACACTCAATGCAGGAGGCCTGCATCTTTCTGAGCCCAGCTCGGAGACCCTGCAGCATCTGAAGTGGCACTAGATGTCTGTTCCCCACGCAATTCCATCTGATCAGGCCTTTTTTCCATTCTAAGGGAATAATTAGACTAGTAGCTGGGATTTTTCTCACTCAAAGACAAAATGGTTCCCTAACAATTCCCATTCAGGTTGATATTTCACTACATATGAGAGTTAGTTCCCTTCCTGTGTTGTCCAGGATTATTGCTTCTATTATCTTCAACTCTGTTTCAATGGAAACACCGACAGCAACGTGCATTTCCAGTTAAGTAACTTCATTAAGGATTTTCTACATTTTTAGGTTCTGTAATTAAAATCAATATACAAAGCTCTTAAATATTCCTTCTTAAGCTTAATACTATTAAACATCTGCAAAGTATATTCTCACACTTGAGCTGTGCCACTACAGGCAGCATCAACACAGCTGGTGCGTTTAACTACTTCTGTAAGCTCAACCCAAACCCTGAGCACAGCTATGCTATGGAAAGACAGAGAAGCTTCAGAGTGACTTCAGAGAGGTGGGTCCGGGACAGTGTGGGTATAGGACTGAAATCATGGCTTACTGAAGGAAACCAGCCGTAGAACATCGTGCCAGAGTTCTGTAAGGAAGAAACTCGGACTGAAGTCCTAACAGGACTGAATGAACTCTTACTATGGGGGAAATAGGACGGAGCACATGCAGGTGGGGTTCAGATTTGGGAAGTTTTGAGATGTTATGGTCTCTGTCTTACATCCAACCTGAACTTCCCCTGTTTCAGTCTGAACCCATCACCCCATGTCCTATTGCTGCAGTCCCTGATGGAGAGTCCCTCTCCAGCATCCTTGTAGGGCTCCCTTCAGACACTGGAAGCTGCTCTGAGGTCTCCACACAGTTTCTCTTCTCCAGACAGAGCAGCCCCAATGTTCTCAGCCTGGCTCCATGCAGGAGCTGCTCCAGCCCCTGCTCATCCTCGTGGCCTCCTCTGGACTTGCTCCAACAGCTCCATGTCCTGCACGGAGACACCAGAACTGCACACAGTACAATGTCCATGAGAAAGGATCAGAGTTAAAGGAAGACTGGCTCTATTAAAATGACCAAGTGACTCCAGGGCAGAGCATGATGCAAGCTGCCTTAACACTCTGGAGTAATGTTTTTAGATGCTGAACTAATAAGCTGACTCAGAGAGCTGGTTTCTTACAGACGTCACGGAGGAAGCAAGTCTGAAAACCAGAATGTTTCTGAATCTTATAATGAGGTGAATGTCTGCTCCTGCCTTTGTTCATAGAATCCTTTTTTCCTGTGCACTTCCATAGAAATGAATTAATCTAACTGGATAGGATGTTCAGTAGTTTCCTACATCAAAATGTCAATAAATACTGCATTGCTAACACAGGGAACAAAACCCAGCCTGAAACAGACATCAATATTCAGTGGAAACCAGGCAGAGGAGGATCTCCACATGTATCATTTGGAAGCATTATATAATTTGCATGCAAATGAGACTGGGGTTTAGCTGGAAAAAACCCTATTAAAACACATAGGATCAATACTGAGAGACCAGAAGCAATTGCATTTGCTATCAGGAAACGCTCATAGCATCTTTTTGTTCAATTCAATTCAAGAGCTTTTTGCATAAATTCATTATGCATCAGGGTGTTCTGATACTGCCGTTTTCTCCCCAAAACAACAAAGAATATGCATTATGATGCTTTGTGTAATAAGAATGAATACACCAACTCCATCAGGATTTTGGGGACAGAGTGAAGACTTTGAGAGGAAAGAAGGAAAAAAGTGGTAATTCCCTTTTCATCCGGGTTTAGTTTAAGACAAGGGCGATGTAGCAAAAAAGCACGGGGAGGTATCACCACCGCCTATCCCCGCTCATGTTCCGTGCTGGCTCGAAGAGTTCCTCAAGATAGATTGGATTGAAATACTTCCACACAGCAAAGAGCCACTATTTAAAGTACGTTGTTATATAAGAAGCATTTTTCACACTGACACACACCAGTTCAAATAGTACAAGAAACACCCCCGAGTCTGTCACCGCCCCCCCAATGCCTCCCAAAGAAGAAGGAACACAACAGAATGGCAACTTCTTCCAATCGTACATATTCTGTATTATAATGCTGATGAGTTTTAATCAATCCCAAAATCTTTCACATCCTTTGACTCGTGTCATCGGAACGGGGCTGTAATTTCACACAGTGTCACTATCTTTTTATGAGGAAGAACGGAAGGAATATCTTGTACTGTCATTTTGTCCTTTGTAGTCTAGAATGTGAGAGACTCCTTAATTGACATAGTGTCATCGCAAAAGTCTATTCTACATAATTACACGATGGCAACTGAAACCAGCTGTCAGCCATTCCATTACACTAAGTACAAACAGACATCTCAAGAAAAGTCACTGTTTCGAGCGCATCAATTTAACACCATTACCACTTTTTCCTTGAAAATGTGGTGGTTTTGTATTTAGTGACCTGGAATATATAAAGATGAACAGAGAAAGCGGAATAAAAGAGCCCTTTCCCAAGGCTGGGCCAGGGAGGAGTACTTAGAGATTAATTGTGATGCATATCTAGATATAATTATTCCCAATCATCGAGCAGCTTTCTGACTTCCACAATCCTTCATTGTATTAACAGGATCCCACTTATAGTGTTTTACATATGAACTGTGACTCATGAGTTTCTACAGTCTTTGCAACGCATCGAGATGTCCTTTGTTAATTTACTCAGAGTTCTCCTGGCACGGAGAAACCATCACTCTGCTCCTCTCACCTGTCAGAATCCTCTCCGTCCTTTTGCCTTATCCTTCATTTCATTTTCCTTTAATGATCCCACAGCTTTTTGTCTTTTGCCTTCCTTTTCCACGCTCTTTTCTTTCTTTCCCATTTCCAGTATATTGCCTCAAACACTTTCACCTTTACTCCCTCAACCTCCTAAACATCGGATTCATCCTTAGCCTTTGGCATCCATCTCTACCTTCCAGTTCGTTCCCTCTCCCACTTCTCCCTTGAAGAAATGAATTTCTCTCCTGAAAACCCCACACATTTCCTTTGGGTTTACTGAAACCTAAGCCTGAAATCCAAAAATTTACTTGTGTTTCACAGCTTTCCCTGGACTGTCCCTGGCATTCATTTCCCCCTCCATACCCCTCCCAGCATTCTGCATAGTCCAGGGACAACCTTTTATCCAGAGGGCAGCGTGGCTTCGTTGGTTGGGGGATTTGGGGTTATCTGGGGAGGGGTGGGTTGTTGTCTTGGGGGGTTTTAATGCTGGTCACCAGAAGGCTTACATGTGCCTAGAAAGTCTGTTAGAAAATGGTTGCTGTGTCAGTTCAGACCAGTTGGTCTTGATTATTAAGGGATGCAGGAGAAGATGGTCTTTCAGCATAAGGAGGAAACTCTTGACTCAATGGCAGGAAGCAGCGTAATCTGGCAAGATGGGAGAACAGAGTTTCAGCGACAAAGTGTGACTTCTGAGTACTGATACCACAAAAGCTACTTCTGCCCCCCCAGTTCTTCATTACTGACTCAGGCCATGAAAGCTGAGTCACTCGCTCCTTATGCCCGTGCCATGTATATAACTTCATATCCCCACGCCTGAAGTGCACCAAGTTGTTTTTCAATGCAACTACTCAACCATAAAGGTGTCTGATCCCAGACTCCAAGTCTCACTGAACAACACGAAGGCAGAGCTGCTGCTTGCTGACGGGCAGCATCCTCTGGCACACACTTCTGCTCACAAGAGGCAAGCTGGACAAGCTGCAAGCGCTCGGCATGAGAGCTGCTTCTGGAAAGCTCTAGGACTGTCTGCTGCTGTACAGGATTGGCTTGGGGCAGCTCTAAAGGGCAACAGGTGCTGGAAGTCCATTTTACCAAGCCCTTCTTGCTTTTAGGTATCAATACAGGGAAAAGAGGACGTAAGATCCTACACTCACTCCTGGTGCTCGCTCAGGGCTAGAACAAAACTTGCCTCTGCAGCAGCTGAACACTTGCTATTCTTAGTGGGTTTTCTTTTTAAAGAAAGAATTAAGTAAGATGGCATTCGTGCACTGTAAAACAAAGAACAAGCACTCTGCAATGAGGAGGCTGTGTTTAAAGAGAGGGCAGCTGGAAGTCAGAATGCTGCTTTGGTGCCATGTGATGCTTAGAAGCAAAAGTAGTGATGGGTGCATGGTGAATTGGAAGTCTGGCCTCTGAGAGGCACAACTGCAAGAAGAAACACTGACTGAAGAGACACAATAGAACAGATTGCACCTTTATAAAGTGGAGTTGTAATCCAGTTTGTATGGGGAAAAGGGGATGGGAGCTGTGGCCTACACTCCGCCGTGTCACAGCAGCGAGCACAATACAACATAAGTGACATCCTTCTTCTCAAAGAGGCTCGAGGCTCATTGAGTCTGGCAATTCAATTACCCTCTCAACCCAGAAACAACCCTTCCTCCCCTGTCCTCTACTCCTGAGCTCAGGTCTAACGACAGAACAGCCACAACAGCTACATTGTACATGGCCTGTAAACATCTACAAAGCCTCAGGCTTAAGAGAACAAGACTCCCTGACCTTTGAAGACTGCTGGAGCAGTTTGCCAACAGAACGAACTACGTACAATGGAGCTCTTAAATACCTGACAAAGTAATTCATTTGCAGTACGCTGCTGTCTAAATACTCTGTATTAATAATGAATCCTGTTTAAGTAAATACCTGCGTGCAATCCTGCTTGCTGCTGGCACAGGGATATATTGAACTGTATCCCTCCCAAACAAGTAGAAAGGTAACCTGGTGAAGGGAGTTTCTTGAGTGATGGAGACAGCTTCAGAAGCAGGACAGAGACCTCAATAAGCTTAGAATGTATACCCCAATATACTGACCTCAAATACCTGAATGTTCTATACTTCACCTACTCCCTTTGTCTCAAAGCTACCAGATACATCGATGAGATTTGCATTAAAAATGAAAGTTTATTTACAAGGTGGAAACAGCCAAAATTGTATTTATCCATTAGAAACATATTTTCAACATGTAAAATACCCTTGATCATGTGAAGGAAATACTTTAATGACATTAACACAAAACTCTTCAGCAAGCAGATTGCTGCGTGATACCTGACTGATTCTGTCGATAAAAGTTATGGGGGAAATGCATTAAAAAGTGAAAAATTCCTTCCTGGTTCCATGAAAAACTGATGAAATTGGGAGGTTTAGTGTGCTTGTCTTGTTTTCTGTCTGCTCTAAAAGAAGGACGCCCAGGCACCACAGTGACAGCACAAGAGGGGAGAGGACACGGCAGGAGCAGCCGTGGTAATGGCTCTCAGGCTCTGCCAGGGCCACGACTTCAGGTTTGGCACTCCTCTCTCAACTATCACCTTCTACCTATGGCTTGCTTGGCACAAGACAAGAGTTTCAAAGTGCAGTAGTGTAAAAACAGTAGCGCATACTCATACCTAGAAAAAGATATCCTATTCCTAAGGGAAACCACAAGAATTGACAGTTATTCTTTAGGAAGAACAGAGATTTGTTTCCCTGAGAAGTTGCTTGGTACATGAATTGCAGAAGGCACAGCCACTGACATGGAGAGCACAGACGTGCAGGACTTGATTCTCAGCCCATGACTTCAGCTCTCTGCTAAGCATAGAATCACAGAATGGTTTGCGTCGGATGGACCTTCAAAACTCATCCGGTCCAACCCCTGCAATGAGCAGGGACATCTTCAACCAGATTGAGCTGCCCAGAACCACATGCACCCTAGCCTTGAGTGTCTCCAGGGATGGTGCATCTGAATGTATTTGGTTGTGGGGTTTTCTCACTTTTAGTTTGGGGGTTTGGGCTTTTGCGGGGTTGTGATGGTTTTCTGCTTGGTTGTTTAAGTCAGCACTATAGCTCTTGCAAAGAAATCCTTCCACAACCAGGTTATATTATATTTCTTCCAACAGGGTAAGGAGAGAAAGCAATGGGCAAGACGATGTAAACTCACGCTTGGAACTGGAATTCACAAGAGCATGCAATTTCTCATCCTAACATCTTGGCTAGCAGAAACCAAGTAGCTGATTTATTAAAGCTTCTTGTGTGTGGATGCTTCCTGCTGTCTAAGCAATTATCAGGCACCAACAGGAGGTAAAAGCAGTTTCCAAAACTGCTCTATACCTTTCATACAAACTAGTTTCAGAGTGGATACAGTAGCTATGGATAGACAGGGATAGGGTCCAAAATGAAGGCTGGAGATACGTTTCAGTAATCTAAGCCACTTCATTTTTCCCATCAAGACTATTCAGCCTCCCGAGGGAATAGCAGTACACTGGTGATGCTTTTATAAGCAGGATTTCCTGATAATGCAGCAAGTGATCAGGTCACCTGCTCAGGGCAAAACCCTGACATCTGTAACCTCCAAGATGATTTGATACCATCAAACAGCCCAAACTCTCTAAGGTTGATCACTCACCGTCTGACAGCTTATATCTGGACCTATTAAGACCTAGTTCTTCTGATATCTTCTGTGGCACTCTTGAGCCCATCTTCCCTGCTTCCTTATTCCCAGCTTTTGCGGTTTGATCATCAGGCCCTTTTCCTTTCTTCAGCACATCACCCTGTCCTACTCCAAGCAGCACAGAACTCATTTCTTACGAAGAAAACACCATCCTGCTAAAATACTTGCATAAAATTTGCTTTAGGTTTCCTAAACAAGCTAGAGCACAATGATGAGATGGAGACAGGCAGTGTTGTTACTGCCTTGTCCCTTCTCTCATCTGTTTGCCTGCTTCATGATCCCAGAGGAGGTAATAAGCAGTAATACAACACAGAGTATAGTATGGTTGTAAAGATATACCTACATTCAGGCAAACAAATGCTGCAATGACAGGATACATGCAGATGCTGGACATAATACCAATTACTGCAAACCATATCAATACACAGTTAATGTTGTAATTGATACATGTACCTTAATATCTCCTCTTATCCTAATGTTTCTTGTTAAGGTGCAGAATTTACCAGTGTCTTCTCTTCTTATACTACGACACACTGGGTAGTAAAAGCAACGTGGCTGTTAACTTGCACACAACAGTGCTGCTGTTGTCCACTTCACTCAGGCTTTACCTGCATTGGCCCTTTCAGCTGCATCTAAATGAGACATGTTAGAGCATAAAATGCAGCCAGAAAAATCTCTGCAGCCCCCCCAGTAAATTACGAGTGAAACTGGACTTCTCCAGACAAATAAATCACACAGCACCTGATGATGGGAAGCACGTTTTAAAAGGTATGAGGCAGTCAATATCTACTCATCTTTTGGCTATCCAAGGCAGCCTAACTAATCTTGTCACATCAACTTGGATGTCATCCTTGTTTCTAGTTCTCTTAAAAGTCAACTGGAAACCACAAATCCAAATAATGTCTTCATGTTTTGAAGATTTTGTGATGATTACAGTATATCAGCCTATTAAGAAAGGAAAAGGTGCAGGACCTCCAAAGAGAGGTTCTGTTTATTCCTGTTGTATTAACAGTCTAAGCGAGAGACTACATTTGCACTCATCAGAGGCTCTTACTATAAACTGCAGGAAAGCATTCCTTGAGATAACGGCCTTCGTGCCAAACTGCTGCCCAAAGCAAATTCAAACTATCATCACTTCTTAAGAAAAACCCCAAACCAAAAAGCTTTTCAACTGTAATTCCTCAGGGAGCAGCAAGGTCCAAGAATTACATTGCCATGCTCAGGGGTTTGGAATATTGCTGTGTTTGAAAAGCATCCGACTCCAAAACATCATCGGTAAGTGACCTGATTTGCTGTATCCATCATCTGTCCAGAACCAGAACAGAACTAAAACCAATTCAAACCTGTTCAGCTTTAAAGCATCTGTTGTAAAAAACTATTTGTTGTGAGACTTCATAGAGAGAAATCTTGAAACACAATCTCAGTAACAGGACTGCTGCTACCTCCTCCCATGTTCCAAGCCTCACGTTACCTTGTTGGCAATACTTGTGATGAATGACTTGATGTCCAGGTTAGTTGGGCAACTCTTCTGACAGGGGGCATCTGCACACTTTAAGCATCTAGAGGAATAAAGGAAAACACGTCAAGGAGATGTGGAATACAAATGGTGCCAATAAGATTTTTCGAGTTAGCATGGTAGAAGATAAGCCACAAAGGAATAACAGAGAGCATCTTCATTAAACTCCTATTTAAACCCTCAAAATTAAAACATGATCATTATTGACTTGCATTCAACACTGACTGGTTACGTTCTGTTGACTCCATTTTACAAATGCAAGTGGTAGGATGCAGTTATAGACATATGGACTGCAGATGTCCCACTATTAGGAAACAATGCCTAATTACATAGAAGTCCCTTTTCCCCTGGCATCCAAGATTGCTCAACTTCTGACCATCTCATTCTTCTGCTTGAAAAACATCTGTGCAGGGATCCTGAACGTATTCATGCAGTTCTGGAAGTGTCACTGTGGATTACATTCTGGAGGTTGGATAATCAGACGTACAAAAGCAACAGTATTCATTCCCACAGCAGAATTACTTTGTCCTGTATGCGCCAAAGACTTAGAATGTTGATAAATTTTCAAGTCACTTCTCCATGGCTTTCCTGTGATATGTTTGGGACCTCTGAAAACAATGCTATGGACAATAAGATCAATGACAGCACTAAAGATTCCCAATGGAAATCCACCAAAATCCTCTTCTTGTCATCCCTAATGACAAACCCAACTGTATATTAAAACACAGTTGGTAGCAAGGAATTATTAGCTGTTCCTGCTTAGTCATCCATGAAGACAGACTCACCCAATCAAGAACACTGGAAAAGACCTTTAAGATCACCAAGTCCAACCATTACCCCAGTACTGCCAAGGCCACCCATGTCACTAACAGTGACATACACAGTGATGTACCACTCTGGTTGCACAAGTCCCATCTAAGAATTAAGCTCTCAGGGTATCCTATGCAATCTGCAGTAAGGAAATGTACCAATACGTTAAAAAACAAAGGTAAAAGTCAGCCTAAAAAGTAAAATGGTTCTCTACTAAACACAAAGGTATTTGTACACACTTTTAGTTTTACATATAGAGTCCCCGAATGGTTTGGGTTGGAAGGGAGCTTAAGCTCATCCAGTTCCAACCCCCTGCCATGGGCAGGAACACCTCACACTGGACCATGTCGCCCCAAGCTCTGTGCAACCTGGCCTTGAACGCTGCCAGGGATGGAGCATTCAGTCATATCAATATCTATCACAGGTCAAATGCCACACTACCATTATCTCCGAACTCCTTCAGTTAGCCCAGATGCTCTTTCAAGATCATTTCTCTATCAGACAGAATTCATGTACATCCACTGTGGGTTCTACAGTCTATGGAAAAGGAAATAAAACCTGGCTTTCATGTATTATCTGAGCACAACTACTGAGGTCCCACTAGTCCACCTTCAGGACTGTTACTTATTACCAAAACAGAGTATTTTCAACCACAGAACATCTGCAAGAGACCTATGGGCTACATGCATGAACAAATGACAAGCATATTGAATGAAATGCTTCAAATACCCGCCGTGAAAAACTGGCCTGATTGTCAATCACAGACGCTGCTTTTGGTTTGCTTTGGGGATATTTTGGGTGGGTTTTTTCACTTAAGAGTGGAATAAATGAGAAGACAAAGCCAGTTAAGTAAAAGTCTTTCACCTTCTTATTCATTCTCATCTGGCTGGGTATTGAAGTACCATGGCACCAGCAAAATGTGTAGGCACTGGATAGAGGCAGTTTGGATTCTCTTACAGAACTAGTGATGGGGAGAAGATCCCAGGGGGTGTATTTAAAGGAAGAAAGGTCTCAGAGGCTGCAAAAGCAAAGAAAACTGATAAAGCCCAATCCAGGTTCAACACCGAGAGCGGGCTGCTAGTTCAAGTAGCCAGATGTCAGAGGGCTCCAGCAGAAGAGCACAGTAAGTTTAGCTGTGACTTAAATATACCTTAAATATACGCTGCTCAGCACAACCCACTGACAGACCCATGTTCTGAATGCCTTAACAAGCAAAAGCAGACCAGTGGTGACCTCAGAGGGTTGATGTGGCCAGACTACAGAGTCAAGAGGTCTTAGCATTCAAAGCAGACTGAAAGACAGCAAAGTTTTGGTACCAGAAGCCAGAGAGAAAGAAGATACGCTAGACCAAACACACGAGCATGAGGGCTGGGGCGATCATTTTGCCTAGTAGGCAGCAAGGAAAGAGCAGCAGAGGAAAAGCACGTTTTAGAAAGGCAACAATCCCATTCTGACTTTCTGATCTTCACTTTCCTGAGCATAGTTCCCTTTAAAATACAACAGTCCTGTGTCCAAGACTGAAAGAAAGGCACTCCATGCAAAAAGCATTTATGTTGATTATATGGAGAATGATTTCATGTCAAAAATAACTAGACTGGCACCTAGCAGTATAAGGCTGTGTGGAGCCCTCAGAGCAGCTTCCAGTGTCTGAAGGGGGCTCCAAGGGTGCTGGAGAGGGACTCTTCATCAGGGACTGCAGCGATAGGACATGGGATGATGGGTTCACACTGAAACAGGGGAAGTTCAGGTTGGATCTAAGGCAGAAGCTCTTCCCTGTGAGGGTGCTGAGGC